>PVIA01004615.1:32159-133975 GCA_004024845.1 Tonatia bakeri
TGGGGGGGGGGGGGGGCAGTGTCTCAGGCTGAGGGAACAGGAAGTGCAAAGGCCCCGAGGCAGAAACAACTTGGTCGGAAAGTGAAGAATAATTTCTGGGAGGGGGCAAATAAGGGGAGAGCTGTATGAGATGAGGAATTAGTCTAGACGAAGATCACTTAGGAACTTGTGGGTTTGCACAATAAGAAGGGGTGACGGGCAATGGTTGCCCTGATTTTGTTTGGGAGAATTCTTTGTGGCTGCTGCAGGGGTGGGGGCTGCTGGGGGCTGGTGGCATGGGGCACGGAGGCGGAGGAAACGGTCGGACTAGCGCTGTGGTCTCGACAAGGGACGGTGAACGCCTGGGCGCGGCGGGGGCAGACCGACAGTGAGGAGACGATGGGACTGGGACGTGTTGCAGAACAAGGGTGGGGGGTGGGGAGTGAGGGGGCTGTTGGCCGGTGGGTTACGTTTGGGGAAGAGAGAGGGAGAAGACTCGAAGATGACCCAGGTTTTGACTCTGTGAGCTGGTTGGTTGGATGACTGAGATCCAGACAAGCTGGGAGAGAAATCAAGAGTCCCCAGGTGTCTCCGGACTGAGATCCTTAGGGAACATCCGCGTGGGGGGGTAGGGGGCGTGGGGACATAGGAGCCCAGAGCCCCGTGGCAGCCTCCTCGCCGCCTGCTCTGAGCTGTGCTCTTCCGGCCAGCGGGCCCATGGGTGCTCCCTCGGCCGTCCCTCACTGCGTGTCTGCTGCACCCTGGCACCTGTGCTACACGCTGACAGAGCCACGGCGCAGTGGACGAGCTTCGAGGCGTGACTCTGCCACCAGGCACCGGACAGTCAGCCCTGGGCCCTGGGTCGAGAGTGGGACCCTCTGGATTTTGGGTTTCCTGCCGTGTGGCCCCCGGTGGACTCTGAAGCTCTACTTACGGTATGTATTCCAGGAATTCCCCAGGGGTCCTGCCAGGAGCTCACTTAGGAAGGAATCTTCTGGAGTCTTTACTTAAATCTCCTTGAAGGGTCTGTCTGCCTGGGCTGGACTTGAGCCCCTCTGGTGCTCCAGCACTCAGCTGTCCCTGCTCCTGGAAGAACTCTGCTCGGCCCTGGGAACCTGGCTCTCAGGGGGTGCCAGAAAGCGGGGGTCCAGTTGCCCAGGTTTTCAGCCAAGTGCTCAGTCTTGGGTCTGTGAGTATGAAGATCACATGGGGGGCCTTCCAGGGTGCCGTGGGGGTGCTGCAGAGGTGCTCCTCGAGTGCCCCCCGGGACTAGCATCCCTTTTCACTGAGCCCAGCCCCGCCTAGACCCTGCTGGGTCAGGGCCCAGCGGCAGTGTTTCTGGAAGGAGATAACAGGACACGTACATAGCTTTACAGCAGAGATCCTTTTGCTCACGTCCCGGGGTCTGCAGAGATGGGTCTGGGTTAAGACTTGTTGTCCTCCTGAGACAGACAGCCACACACAACACCCACCATGCTTCCGCTGCGGGCATTTTTCCCTGGGTCAGAAAGAGAACACCCCTCCCCAGACACAGAGAGCAAAGCTGGTCCTCAGGACCTCAGAGACCTCTCATCACCCACAGAGGCTTCTCCCCACCGCCCACCCCCAATCCCACCCGCTGTCACGACTCAGCTCCCCTGGTCACCGAGCTTTAATTTGGGCTAATCTCCACTCCTGACTCAGGTGCACGTGGTGGCAATAAATCAAAACCAGGACACAAGCTGTCAGTAATGGAACAGGGGAGACTGGCAGTCTAATCAAGTTCATTAGCACCGAGGCACAGGGAAGTCTCTGGCAGCGTCCTCTCCTCTCCGCCTCTACGCTCCCTCTGGTCTCCAGGATGTTGCCGGCGAAGCAGACGAGGCAGAGGGGCGCAGGGGCGGCTCGCTGTGGCGGCCGGTGGACAGCCACCACAGACGCTGCTGCGATGGGGCTGACCCACAGAGACAGCAGCCCGGCTTTCTCAGGTGCGATTCCGAGGGGCTTCTCCCCCTGTGGCTGGGGAGACAGTGTCCTTTAGAGACTGGCCTCTCGCCTCCAGAATCCTGGAGCTGGACAGCAGGGAAAGACCGCAGCGAGGCCCTTAGCTTCGGGGCGGGAAAGACCTCTGACAAGGCCTCCTCGGACCGGAGGGGGGCACCAGTGAGAGCGAACGGTGGCTCTGCAGCTCCAGTTGTGGCAGAGGTCTGGCTCCTCACCCTGGGGACCCGGACCTGTGTCCTCCAGAAGTGTCTCCCTTTTCCACCTTCAAAGCTGGCGTAGGTCTCTGCTTGCTGCAGCTGCAGCAGACTTTTCTTGTTTAACAGTTCACAACAATTTTTATTCTGCTTACACAGGGCTTTGTCTCATTTAAGGCTTCCAACCAGCCAGAGAAGCCGGCAAGACAAATCATGTTTACGCCCATTTTGTGGAGAAGGATAATTTATACAGGAAAGGCCGGCGTGCCCAAGGTGCTGTCAGTGGCTGAGCTGGGCTAGTCCCGGTAGGCGGCTTTTCCTCCATACCACGTGGCTTTCGTCATTAGTGTCACAAACAGTTTCACTGAACACCCAGCATACCGGCCACGCCAGGAGCGCCCACCCATCAGCCTGCTCCTCCGAGAGAAGCTCCTTCTTGACCACTGCAGCCTGGATGAGGAGCGTATATTACGGCACCATAGTTTGCAACGAGTACATCCCGGGAAGCCTCTCGTCTGGGTTTCCTCTGACCCACGGTACAGCTGCCTGGTGGGCTCGCCACACGGGGTGCGGCAGGCCCCTCAACTCCACGGCAATCTCACTATAAACTTACAAACAGTGGACACGCAGCTAAAGCCCTCAGCCACATTCCCATCCCCAACCCTTTCCTTGGAGGTCAATGCCATTCTCAACTGCTTGGTACGCTGCTAGGCCTTTTCAGATGCATTTGCGCACACGTGGACACACTCAAACACACAGGGTCTAGCTAGAGACGCACATCTAGGGGTCTGTGTGTTTGTCTTCCTAAACGTTATCGCCTGTCATTCGACAGCTCAGTGTTTTCCCTATTCACGTTGCCTCGGCCATCTTTCTGCATCAGAATATTACCCTCAGCCTTTAAAAAAACCAACTCTTAAGTAGTTTTATTTAAGGGGTTCTTTTTTTCTTTCGGGCTTCCTGCAAAGTGAAATATTTTTTAAAAAGTAAACAGAAGATTTTCTGCTGTTTGTTCTGCTAAGTTGAGAACTTGGGCCAGACTGGTTGCACCTGCGGAACATGCCGAGTATAGCGGAACGTGAGCTTGTCCCTGCGGACACCCTGCAGGGCGGGGGTTACCCAGGAGGGCCACAGGACTGGACTGGTGTTTCAGTGCCCACTGCAGCCCCACGGCCAAGGCCTTTTGAGGGCTGTATAGTATTCCACAGGCTGGCCTCACTGTCATCCATGGAGCCATTCCTTGTTGCAGAACACCTGGGCCTTGTCCCCTTTCTATCCCTTCAATGAGAAATAGCACTGCGGGTTCCTTGGGACACGTGCCCCAGCTCCTGGGGCAGGTGGAGGGCCAGACTTGCTTCTGTCCCTCTTGCCTGTCACCCAGCCCAGGCAACCGTGCGTCTTCCGGCTCCCTTCCAGCGGGGCGGGCCTCGGGGCTCTCTGCTTGGCCCAGACCAGCTGCCATTCCTCCTCCAGCTCCAGACTCCTCATCCCTCCAGCCCTGGCTTTGGGCCAAAGACCAGACGACTTCCGGCGTCTTCTCGGGTTGTTAGCTCCCTGTTGCCCTGTTGCCCTGATGCCGAAAGCCGCCCCCTCTGTCACACAGAGCAAACAAACACACACCCACAAACCCACCACCTGCTCTGAGCCACAGGCCCAGCTGCAGGTCCTAATAGTCAGCCATTCGCAGCCAATCAGACGATGGGCTTGTCATCGCCTTCAGGTCTATGGGCAAACAAATCATCCCGGGCCTCCGGGGCCAGGTCTCGGAAGGCAGGTGGGACTCAAGAGGGGCCCCTCTCTGCCCCATGCTCTGTCTGCACAGTTAACAGGCTGCCAAAGTCAAGGCCCGGGGACCGGGTCCCGGAAGCCCCTTCCCGCTGCCGCTCCACAGATCTGCCTTTTCACTCATCGGAGACGCGGCTCCACAATGAGTGCTACCAATGCGGGGACCGTGATGGCCACCTCTTCACGGTACATAGGTCAGCTGTCTCCCAGGCGTGTGTCTCCAGGCTCAAAGCCTCACGCCCACCCAGACCCACAGGGCCCTAGTCCCCCCCGAAGGGACTTGGGATGCTCAGGGCAGCACAGGGGAGACCTAAGCATCCTGGGCACGTCGAGCACAATTAGACACCCTCCTTCCACCCCCACCAGAGACTGACAGCCCCTCCAGCAGGACCCGCGGGCCAGGACAAGGAGCTGCCTGACAGGCTTCTCGAGGAAATTCTCTCCCTGGCTCCCTCTGTATCAAGCAAAACCCTCCCACGCCTCTGTCACACAGCAGTTTTAAAGAGCATTGCAGCTTCCCTTCCTGCCCCGAACAGCTCTCAAGTCTCCTTGGAGGGAGAGACCAAGGCAGACGGACAGAGAAAGCACGAGGGAGAGAGGGATGTGCGGGCGGTGCGGGGACAGAAGGGGAACCGCAGTGGTGTCAGGATGCCTCTGATGATGCGCTGGACGGGAAGGGACCAGGAAGTGACTCAGTGGGACGGGGGATGGCGGCCAGTTCACCTAATGAGCTGAAATCGCTACCAGAACGCTGGAATCAGGAGATACATTCCTCTGGGTTTCTTGGCTTCCAGGGCCGGAGACACGGGCCACCCCTCTCTGAGGTTACGCAGGGTCCACGTTAGGGTACAGTGCAGGGTGGATCGAGCTGGCCAGCCCCTCTTTGACGCTCAGGACAGACAGTGTGGGTGGGGGTAACCGGGGCACCTGGACCCCACACCCCACCTCACCGGGCAGCCACCCCTTCCACGGCCCCCACCTCTCCTCATCCTCCCTCTGTTTCCTGTTCCCTTGCACCTTCCACTCCTTCGCTCTGTGGTTTTGCCTCGGACCAGCCTCCTGCCACAGACTTCTCAGTCTCGGTAGCTCAAGTTCAAAGTTCTCAAAAAGGAGGGTGTCAGGGAGTTAGCTGCTGGCCGAGCAGCACAGGAGGCCCTGGTGGGCAGAACTGGCAACGCAGACCCTGCTACCGTTACCGGCCTGCCCAGGGCCTGGCCGACCAGCAGGGCCCGCCAGCTGTGGCCGTTGGGGTGGTGTCAGGCAGCACAGAGCAGGGGGCTCCCTGGATGTAACCCTCGGGAGGAGGTGGGCTGCTGGGAGCTATGTAACTCGGGGACAGCGTGTCCCACCTGCCTGTCACAGTCACAAAAACTTCCAAAGGCTCCAGCCGGGAGACTTGTCTCAGTGACACCCCCAGGAACCAGCAGAAACCAGTGACCATTTAACAGAAGAAGTCTCAACATGCAAAAAAGAGCCAGTCATCTTTGATGTCAGACCACAAGCACCAGTCAGGCAAACTCTGCCCCTTTAATCCACAGGGCACTTGAACCCTGGGGGTCAGATGAGAGGGGGAGCTCAGGCTGGGGTCCCTGTTCTCAGCCTGGAGACCGTGAAGAGAAGCTGTCACTCGGGCCTTCAGACACTGTACCATCATCTCTGTGAAGGGACAACACGAGGACAGACCGCAGAGGGTGGTGGGAAGAGCCGGGAGGTCGCGAATGGGGGGTCCCGCTAGGCACTGGGCTCCACGTGATTTGCCTTCTTAATTTTTAATTGAATTTATTGGGGCGACATCGGTCATTAAAATTATACAGGTTTCAGTTGTAAAACTCTATAATCCATCATCTGTATATTGTTATCGTGTGCCCACCCCTCCAGGGGTTTGCCTTTTATAAATAATTTTTATCTGCAGTAACGTGATTTTTATTAAAGACTTAGATTTCATTGATCGTGATTATTACCACTGTGGCCAGCCCCAGGAGCCCCGATCCGAGCAGAGTGGAAGGCAGCCGAGGGCGTGACTCAGCTGAGAGAGCAAAGCTCTGCTTCCCGGTCCGTCTTCCCGCTTGTTTGCACCAATAAACCACCCCCGTGAGCCCCCCTCCGTGCGGGGCTGTGGAAGAGGCTATAACAAGAGTGACATTGAGAATTATTAATCCTCCGTTTCAACTGTTGCCGCCTGACACGCTTCCTCCCGAGAAGGCTCCAGCCAAGTTGGCTGACCTCCGCGCTGGGACTTTTCCACTGCAGCAGCAGCCGAGGGCTCCTCGGAGGAGCAGCTCCAGCTCCAGGGGTGGGGGGTACCGTGTGGGGGGCCAGGGTCCCTCCACACGTGTGCCCTGACCAGAGGATAGTCACTCCCAGGGGCTGGGAGGTGGGGATGGTGGGTGGGGGGTGGGAATATTGTCACAAAACCACCTGCACTGGGAGCTTTGCAAGAGGCACATGGAAACTGCGAATGTGGAGGATGGTCAGCCTGCCTCCCCGACAGCCCCTGGGTCCCTCCTTGAGCTTGAAGGCGACCCTAGACTCCCAGAGCCCGTCATCACCCTCTCCAAAGACAAATGTCTTCCTCAAGACAATCTGTTTGTGAAACCTAGCCCCTTTCTCTTCTCTCTCTTTTTCCTTAAATCCATCTCTCCCCCTTTTCCCTCGGCCCTTCACGCCCTCCGGTTTGAACCAGTCTGACAGGCCTGTAGGCCTCACCGAGTCCTAGCACCCAAGGGCAGGGCCTCCCCTCTGTGCAGAAGGCAGGTCCAGAGGGCAGGCAGGAGTGGAACTCGCCACCTTCGGGCAGGAGGTAGTGACAGAGATAAGGAAACCTGCGGTCTCCAGGGAGGACTCCCATCTCAGGCCCTTTCTGCTGCAGGAGGGGCCGGGCCAAGTCCCACACAGCCCTCCTGCTGCCCGGGAAAGGGGCCTGTGGTTGGTTATCATGGGGAGCAAGGTCTGCCTGGAGCAGGGTTGCTCAGAGCCCCCGCCATGCTCTGGCACACGGCTCCTCTCCTGGTTTGGGGTGCAGAGTGCCCCGAGATGCACAGTGTTCTCCAGACTGATCTGACCCTCCTTTTTCATGGCCGTCTTCAGACTAACATTCAGCAGGACACACTGGAAAACGCTGCCCCACGCGATGCTGCCCGACACCCCAGCCCCAAGGCCGGAGGCCCCTTTGCAGCTGTCCGCTCGGGAGAAAAGTGGCTCCTTCCACATCCAGAGACTGCTGTGTTTCTGGCATTGTGAGCCTTTTTTAAAAAAGCTGCAGCATAAAACAAACTCAGGCTAACAAAACGCTTTCCTCGCCCTTGTGTGAGTTCTGGAACTCGGCATTTAATGAAAAACTTCAGGAGGGAAGGGGCGAGGAGAGGAAGGTTTGCCCGGCTCCCCAGACTGTCTGCCACACTGCAGCTCAGAGCAAATTAAACCGGGGTGCCTTGGATGGAGTCCTGGGAGGAGACAGGAGAGCAAGCTCACGGGTTCGGGGCTGAGCCCGGCAGAGCACCTCGGTGAAACACAGCGAGGACGCGGCGGCTTCGGAACACAACTTCCTGGCAGCGACGACTTCCTGAAGCCTCTGCCCCCCACACGGGCCCCCCTCCCATTCTTTTAATCTGGAGCTACTGAGGATTGGTATTTTTCTCAGCCTTGTAAAATGAGACAAGTTAATTAAAATCAATCCAGCTCCAGTCTCAGCGCAGCCCTGCTTCGGCTGCAACTCTGTCAACCGGGGTGTTTTGAGAGCCTGGCGCGAAGGTGGATACTCGGAGACACTGATAATTACATTAATTTTGGGAGGCGTTCGCTAAGCCCTGTGCTTAATTACACGGGGGCAGGCAGAGCTGGAGTGCAGCGGGGGGCTGGGTGCACAGGGCGGGAACACCCCAAACACGCACAAACCCACAGCTGCTGTCCCTGCCACAGGTGTTCACACAGGTGACCCTGGGAAGCCCAGATGCCTTGAAGGTCTTTCCGAATCCTGGAGAGGGGAGGAGGGGCCGTGTGCGTGGCGCTCACTTTAGAGGCATTTTACTGGACTTCACGTGGCCGTGGATGGAGGATGGCTGGGACAAGTCTCCTGGAGTCAGAATTCCCGGTTAATTAGTTATGATCACATTTCTCCGGTCACTGAGCGGCCTGAAACCCACAGAAGCTCTCGTCCCCTTGTTCTCTCCCTCCCTCTGTCCACCCCCCGGCCCCACGGCTCACAGCAGGCGCGCACACACACACACTCAGACGAAGGGGTGTGCACGTATCTTTCCTGCGAATACAAAGATTAGGTGTAAGTGTGTACGTATGTAAATAGTTTTTTAAAAGTGGGAGAATAGATGAAGACTTAGCCTAAGGGTGAACTTTTATTTAACGTAGAGAAGGCAGAGGGAGGCGTGAGGACTGGAGGGGAGGCGTGCGGAATGGGGGGATGTGTCTGCTTCTCTGGCCAGAGCCTCACAGTCCCCCTGCCCCCCACCTCGCTCTGACCCATTTCTCAAAGCCCGACCCAGGGGCCTTGCTGTTTCTTGCCGAGGTCACGAGCGCCTGCCTGGGAGACCAGAGGCTTGGGCCAGGGCCTGGGAGGTGCCCCAGGCAGACCCTAGCCGTGTCACCTGGCCTGCAGCAGATCTGAGATCTAGCACTGACATTGCTCCTGGCCAGGGTGTGCTTTCAGAAGGGTGGCTGGGGTGGGCGTTAACCCAACGGTGCCGACCAGAACCCGGCTCAGAGGCATGGACAGCTCAGGACGGCCTACCCCAAAGCCCAGGCTCTTGGTCGAGCTGCCCCGCCCCACCCCTTTCTGGGCACAGATGCTGGAGCCCGAGACAAAGGATGAGCCGGCCCTGTGCAGGCTCTAGGAGCCTTGGAGATGCCCTGGCGGCCTTCCAGTTTAAGAGCTGCAATCTGTGGGTCCAGCACCCAGCCTGGCGTGACCAGGTCCCCAGCGAATGTGACGCATGCTCTAGCACCTTGGCATGGACGCTCCCAAGCACTCACACGTTAGCCTTGGACCGCCACCTCTACCTGAAGTAGGAAGCTGGTCACGGTGACCTGACCCAGGCCCCCCAGAGGTGAGCCAGTGTGACTGGCCCCAGCCATTTTCCTATCTTTCTGTGATAGCCTGTGTGTTCCAGACAGAGGGAAGGACAGGCTTCCACAAAGCCGCCAGCACCCAGACGCGGAGGGACACAGGTGCCCGTCTGGCCGAGAGAGATTGGGAGGTCATTTCTCAGCACCTGTCTACACGGGGTTTACTGTACGAGATGATTTAACGGCGCATTTCAGCCTGCATTCGATTGTGCCCGAAGATTTACAGTGAAGCTACACAGAGATGACTCATCGTGTTTGCCTGGCCCCCGCGAAAGTGGCACATGGACGGACGCCACCCTGAGTCCCCCCCCCCGCCCCTGTGTCACTGGCAGACACGGCTGAGCGGTCTTGACGCCCCTTCCCCATGACCCCAGATACGGACGTAGGAGCCTTGGGTTGCTCTCCAGGCTGCCTGAGCAGGCGCAGGAAATGAAAACCATTTGCTGTTTCTGCCAAAGAAGGAGAAGAGGCTGAGAAGATCAGAAAACAGCCAAGGAGACAGACACAACACCTGGCGACCGGCAGGAAGAAAAACACAGGCAAAGGGAGGGCCGAGCACTTGGCCGAGGGGGTGGGCCGGGGCGTGGGGGAGCGGTGGGCACCAGGTGTGGGCTCGGAAAAGGGCTGTTGACGAGCTCCAACCAAGGCGGCCGAACAGGAGACTTGAGTGTAGGCAGAGTGAGAGCCCGGTGTTTGTGGAACAAATACAGCAGTGGCTGAACCTCGAACCTCACAGAGGATGTTAAGTGACGACAGACATCGTTACAGACAGATACACAGACACACAAACGAACACTTGGGCGTCTGCCATGCACCAGGAGCCGCCGGGCCAAGCTCGCCGAGGCACTCAGTGTAGAGACCATCACTAACCATGGTGCACGCAGACACCGAGCCATGGGCAGGCTGAGCGACTGACAAGATCCAGGGGCAACACAGGGTCGCATCAGGATTTGACACAAGGCAGCACTACCTGGGACCCTCCTACGTCTGCAGTTTCATACGGACATTGGAACCCGGGGAGGCAGGGCTCTCCTGGGAGGAAAGCTAGCCCGCTCGCCCCACGTCCAGGAACTCCGGCTCTCAGGGTGCAACACCGGCTCATCTCGCCCAGCCGCTCACTCGCCCGCTGACACCTCTGGTGCACCCCGCTGGCCCAGGCGCTGCACAGGTGCCAGAGAACAGACAGCAGGGGTGCGCGGACTCGCAGAGACCGACTGCCCTTTTCCCAAACTTGAAGAACCATGGGGGCGCTGGGATACCTTCGACCAAGCCCTCCCTGTTGTGGCTGGGAGATGGGGCTGGGATTTGGGACGGGAAGGACAGGAGCCAGCCCTGGCTCAGCCAGTGAGGAATCAACTCAGCCAGCTCACTCCCAGCGTGTGTCTGGCGTGGTCCCGGGTGGGCGGCAGCTGTGGGCCCCCTGGATTGGGCGGGGCAATGGAACTCCTCTCCGTCAGGAGGTTCCTTTGCTCCCCGGTGATGCTGGTGCACAGCCCAGGCTGAGAACCGCTGGCATCCAACAGATGCTCTGCTCTGAGGTCCAAGGACAGGGTGGCTCTGCCCCTCTGCACCCCTCCCCTCCCCACCCCTCCCCCCAACTCTAACACAAGGGGAGGGGCCCGAGGTGTCTCTGGTGGGGCCCCGCTGAGGACCGGTGCTGTGGCGATTCTGCACCCCTCCCCTCCTTGGAAGGACTTGCAAAGCACTTGGGCGACACCCAGGCTCAAACTCTCAGCACCGGGTAAGGACACCGGGGCAGCAGCGGCCGCCGCAGACTGGCCTAAGGACCCGGGGGCAGGAGCGCTTCGGATTTCTGTCAGAGACTATTTTCAGGGTCTGGCTCAAAAGCTTCAGACAATTGTTAAGTTCATTATAAGTTCAAACTGGCTCAGCGGGCATTAGGGTCTTCTGCTGATGCTAGAAAAAATGAAATTACTGCACCGCAGTTCATAAATCTATGAAGAGAAAATAAGCTCTGACTTGGTTTGGACGCCGTTTGGGCTTTCACAGGTGAATGGATGGAGTTCAAGTTCTCACAGGTTCACACGCCTGAGTCCAGCCTTAATGGGAAGTGTCAGCTGGATGGGGTCCAGCGTGATGGGGGGGTGGGGCAGGCTGCAGCAGCCACTAACCCGGGTGGGGGCCGGGAGGAGCATGTTGTGGAAGGGGAGGAAGATTCCGGAAAGGAAAACCTCACTTCCCCTGCGTGTCCCCCCTTCACCCCTCTCACAGAGCCCTTCCCCTCTGACACTGCTGGTCACCAGGTGTGGGGGGGGCGGGGATCCCACAAAGCAACTCACTGTGACGCCAGCGGAGGTCCTACAACTCAATTCTGACATAAACACAGTTCACTCAGACCCCCCAGGCTAAGGGTTCACCCCCATGACGGCTCCCACTTCAGGTGCCGATCATGAGGAGCAGGTCCCCAGGTCACCCACAACTCTGTCTGACGTGGGTACAAACTGGGGGTGCCTGTGACCTCCTCTGTGGATTCAGTTGTTTGCTAGAACAGCTCACAGGACTCAGGGAAGCCCTTCTAGCCTCCAGTTTCTCATGTAATGAAGGACATGCTAACGGACACAGATGGACAGCCAGACGACGAGGTGCCCAGGGCGAGGTCTGGGGGTGTCCTGAGTGCAGGAACTCCTCCCCGCATGGAACTGGGGGCACCACCCTCCCGCACAGAGATGGTTCACCAACCCCGAAGCTCCCTAAATGCCGTCCTGTTGGGGCTTATTTGGAGGCTTCAACACGTGGGCATGACTGACCACCAGTTTCATTTCCGGCCCCGCCCCTGTCCCCTTTCCGGAGACTTGGGGGTTGGGGGCAGGGATGGGAGTGCCAAGCTTCTAATGAGAGCTTGGTTTTCTCGTGACCAGTTCCTACCCAGGAGCCACCAAGAGTCATCTCATTCGAACAAAAGACACTGCTGTCAGGAAATCACAGGGCTTTGTAGGGGTTCTGTGTCAGAAACTGTGGTCAAACTCTCAAGGTTAGAGCAACAGGTTCCCCCGAGCACCGCCAGGTACAAGGGTTCAGGAGTCCTGTGCCAGGGACCGAGGACAATGACCCGCACGTCTAGTTCCTGTCATTTCACAGGTTCGCCAAGATGGGGCCACCCCAAATCCCGCTGAAATGCGCTCACACACACCCCCAAGTGCAAGGTCAGTGGGGAGTTGAGAGCCTAGCAGCACGCAGGGGAAAACCAGGGGGAGGGGAGGCCTAAGGCTGACTTGGAGAGGTGACAAAGGGGTGTCGGAGGCTGACCTTCTGCTCCATGGAACCAACCTTGCAGGCAGGTGACTTCCGTTGTCTCCTGGAGGGGAGACTAGGGTCCCAGAGAAGGGAAGTACAAGCCGGCACTGCCTCACAGGCAGAAACAGCTGGAGTTAAATTAACAGCCTTCGCTTTTCCATTAGGTTTTATTAAGTCCGGCCAGTAACTCACTGCCGTCAAAAGGATTCCTGAAGGCTCAGTGCCCAGGCGGCAAACACGAGGCCCGAGGGCTGAATCGGGCCCTCCACCTTGTTTTATCCGGCCCGGCACCTTGTTTCTACCTGGCGGCAGTGCCGAGCTCCTTGTCTCTAGTTAAGGAGGAGTTACACGTATTCAATCCTAAAATCACATTCGACCCATTGAAGGCCACCACGAGGCTGATGTGGCCCCTGGTGACAATGAGTGTGACACCCCTGGTAGTGGAAGGAAGAGTGTATGCAGGAGAACAGCACCTGGAAAACTCACGCCCTGCCTGGCCCCGCCAGCACCGCCATGAGAGTTCCTTTGGGGCCCTGGGCCCGACGTTGTCACAGGAAGACGCTGCCCAGTTCCGTCCCCCAGAGGTGCCCTTCCCTAGCTCCTGCATCTCATCCTGCCACGTCTGTCCTTCAAGACACTTGCTGTAGTCTTGCTTACTTATCTTCCTCATTTATTTGTAGCTTTATCCACAGTCAGTCACCTGAACTGGAACGTGAGGAGGCAGGGACCTTTCTGGCTTATTTGCTGTGTGCAGAAGGCAGAACAGCGCCCTATCCATCAAAGGCGCCCGTGTGACCCTGGGCACGCTGCGCCTCGGGTTCCATCTCTGTCAAAGCAGAATAGCAATTGTTTCTCTCTCGTCAAGCCGGTGTGGCTATTAAATGAGTTGATGAATGAGAAGCACGGAGAAGATTGCCGAGCAAATGGATGTTTAAAAAACGCTACCTGCCGTGAGCCACGTGAAGGATGAATCCTCAAACGCCCACCCGGCACGGGAGGGTCCTGAAGTCGTCTGCAAGGCAAAGTCGCCCCGTGATTCACAAGACAAGAGAGGGACAGGGCTGAGAAATACAAACAGCAGTGATCCATCCCAGGAAGGTCATTATTTCTAAAGAACACTGCTTGAGAGCTGGGTCTGTTTACAAAAACAAAAATGTTCTCCCTGAAACTCCGCCAAGCCCTGCTTGGTCTTTCTCCCCATTCTAGCCGCGGCTCTCTAACCTTGTCCTGGAAGAGTCCAGAAGAAAGGTCCGCTCTCAGCATGGGCTTGAGAGTCAAGAACACCGGGGTTTGAACAGCGCTGACCTCTCACCATGTGACTTTGGGAAAACGGCTCAGCCTCTCTGTGTCTCGGTCTCCTTAACAATGAAATGGGGGTAATAATTCCTACCTGATATCACTGTGCAGAATGAGGAAAAATAATGCAAATAACACCCCTTCAGGAATTGAAACTGTACCTCAATACCAGTCCTTCCTGTTTTCAGTCATTCTTTGCGGGGTGTGGTACCCAGCTCCCTCCCAAGTTTAGAGGACTTGCATGGATCTTGGTTTGCCTGCCTAGGATGTGTCCCCCCTTCTTGGCACAATGGCACCCTATTTTGTTTCGGGGGACCACCTTTACACTGGATGTTCCAATGGGACTGTCAATCACAGTGCCCTGGTTTCCGCCTACCAGGCTCAGCCAATCAGATGCTCTCCCCTCCAGCTTCCCTTCAGAGACTGAAGATGATTGGCACTCATTCATCTTGACCTGAGAGAGAGGGCCCAGCTTTCCAGCCATCTGAAGTCCCTTCATCCTCCTCCCTTCCTGCACCTGGCACTCAGCTTTCCAATGAAATGTGAGCCACTAAGAAATTCCTCTTCTGCTGGTTAGACAGTCTATCCCCATGGCCCCTAGCCCAGGAATAGCAATAGAGCACAGTGCAGATGGAAAGTTAGGGTTCAGAGAGGCATTGTGGGTGCTCCTCGGGCAAGCTTAGGATGGAGTCTCTGGGTCTGGTGAGACGGGAATTCGTGGAAGTGAACCCTGGAGGGGAGTAACTGGGGAAAGACCTCTGTAAGGGAAGGACCACATGCCGGCATGCCCTTGGAAGCCCCCGGAGGTGGAGGGATTTTGGGGAAGATCTGTCCCAGCTGGTTGCTGGGATCCGTCTCAGCACACCACCCGCCTGCTAGAGCACCACACCTAGAACCGAGGGGACACGGGCAGGTTTCTCTGTCAGGCACTGAGCCCAGACTTGGAGGGAGAAAGACAGAGGTGTTAAAATCTGTTTCTTCCAAATGTTCTGTAACGCACCCAGGGGCACCCACAAAAGAGAGTTAGCACACCCCTCAGCAGCAAGGCGATCCGTGTCGTAATCCCTACCCGGGTGTCCCTCTCAAAAATTTGTGATGCCGAGGACTGGGTAATTAAGTAAATAAAACCATAAATGAGGACCGTCCGCATGGAACAGCTTCCTGCTGTTGGGGAGCTCTCCACCAGCTCCCCAGAGGACCCCGTCCCTGTGGAAACTTCCAGAATGGCCCCTTCGCCCAGTGAGAAGAGGGAGAACCCTGCCCTTGAAATGCTGCTGTCTGTGGGGCGGGTTTTCCACCCAGGGCGACAGCTCAGTGCCATGACTCCCTGTGCCCCGGGGTGGTCTCAGACTCCGCGCACTCCTCCGTGCCTCCTGTCCTTCAGCCGTCACTCCGTGTCCGGCCTCAGCGGCTGCGTCCCTGATTGCCTCTGACAGCTGCGCGCCCGCGTGCCACTTCCATCCCC
This sequence comes from Tonatia bakeri, assembly GCA_004024845.1. NCBI lineage: Eukaryota > Metazoa > Chordata > Mammalia > Chiroptera > Phyllostomidae > Tonatia > Tonatia bakeri. The sequence continues at coordinate 47,190 of PVIA01004615.1, forward strand.
CCAATCTGATTTCGATCTCTAGCTCACCCGATCGATTGTTTTTGGAGAGTTCAGCAGTTTTCTCCCGTCACCTTTATATTTCAGCCTGGACTCTAGAAGCGGCAGGAGAGGCAGAGGCTTGAAAACGACGTGCGTTTGGCCCACGCCGCCGACGGTCCTCCGTTTATTTAGTGAACAGCCGCTGAGCTGGGCTCTGTGCCCGGTGCTGGGCTGGTTGAAGGGCTTTCTGTTTCGGCAAAAATTGCCACCACCCTGCCCTCGGTGACCAAGAGCTCAGCAAATTGGTCCACAGACAGAACTAGAGGCACCGTTGCATCTCTCGTGCCGCGGAAGAAACGGAGTGGGGTGTTATGAAAAGGAATAACCGAAGGGTTGTAAACGGGACTGTGCGGTATTTGTCCTTCTGGGACTGGCTCACTTTACTGTCCCTTTTGAAAGGCCCAGCAAGATATTGGCCAGCACACCAGTGAAATAATTCAACAGTCCTATGTGACTGTTTCTCAAGCCTTCTGCAGAACAGAACTGGGGCTGCCTCTTCACAGTTCTTAGAGGGTGGTCGACACTTTCTCTGACTCCCCCGGCCCCTCTGTCCCGCCGTCCCTGCAGCTCAGTGTGGCCCGTGGGCTGCATGCAGGCATGGCAGGTGGGAGGTGAAGGCACACCCTTGAGAAGGTGACAGCTGACACTCGGCCTTTAGTCATTCCCCCCACCCCATCCCCCGCTCCTGCTTCTTGGCCGGAATGTAGCCGTGATAGCCGGGCACCAGCGGTCCTTCAAGACCACAGGCCTTAACCTTGGGGATAAAAGCCCCTCAGCGAAGGGTGGGGAGCATGTCACTGCCACACTAGCCCAAAACTGCCCACACCCAGACTCCTTTCTCCCGAGAGAGAGACTAAGCCCCCCTTGTTTGTGCACTGTCCTCCTGGCCTCTGCTCCCCAGGGCAGTTCTCAGCAGCCCCGCAAGTCCCAGAAAGCCTTGCTGCGGACGCCAGGCCCGCTGCAGCCCAGATGAGACAGCTCCTTCAGGCCTGCCTCTGTTCCCTGGGGCACAGCCCCTCCTCGCTTGGGGACCCCAAAGAGCAGGAGGGGCCTGCAGCTGTCTGTCAGCATCCAAGGAGCCTGGTTACAAGGGCCAGAGCCTCGTTGCTGGGAGAAAGGAAACGAGAAGCCCGCTGGGAAGGGGGGGCCAAGGCACGTCCTCACCCTCACGTTCCTTCGCGGTGCTGGTTGCTGTTTAATAATATTTTCAATGCTAATTTGGTGTAAGCCTTGCTGTCTGCTGCAGCAGAAATAGGCTCGTCTGGCTCGCAGCTACGGACCAATTAATCCAGACAGACAGCAGGTTGAGTATTTAAGAGGGGACTTGTCAGACCCCAGGAAAGCGACGCCACGGCAACCAGGATGCATCGCGGCACCCTCTCTCGTCCACCAAGCCCCGCACAGCTGACAGGGCAGCAATTAGTGGCCAGTGGCCTTTGTCAAGCTCTGGAGTTCTGAATGCAGCCGGGAGGGCGGTTTCTGGGACATGGCAGGGCCCGACATCTCGCCATGGAAACGCCAAACGCAGAAGCACAGCAGCGCACACCGCCTTGCTGAGAGCTGGCTGCCTTGGGTGCCCCGCCCTGTATCAGATGACCCCGGCCCTGAGTCCCACAGTGCTTCCCGCCCAACTCCGGGTGAAGGGCACAGAATCCTGGACCCCCAGGCTTCGGGAAAGGACCTCCCGTTTGCATCAGTTTCTCAGGGCTGCTGTGGCAAACGACTGTGAGCTGGAGGCCTAAAGAACAAGAATGTACGTCTCACAGTCTGGAGGCTGGCGGTCCAAGGTCCACGTGGTGGCAGGGTCGGCTCCTTCTGAGGCTGAGTGGAAGGTTCTGCCCCTCCGACCCGGGGCCCCTGCCCGGAGAGAGCAGACGACCGTCTTCTCGCAGCGTCTTCACCCGGCCTCCCATCTATGAGCGTCTGAGTCTGTGCCCAGATCTCCTGTCTGCAGGGGACCCAGTCGTACTGAATTAGGACCCACCCGTATGACCGCATTCTAGCTGTACACTGACCCCCTCTCCGAATCCAGTGACGTTCTGAGGGGCAGGGGTTAGGACTTGAACACACAAATCAGGCGTGGACAAGCCAACCTTGGGCCTCCTGTCAAACTGGCTAGAAGGGTGTGCTTCACGGGAGACCGGCGGAATCCTCACTCTCCTTCTGCCTGCCTGCCCTCCCTCTCCTCTCCCTCTTTGCCCTGCTTTGCCAAACCCTGGCCATGCTTCAGACCCAGCCCAGGCCCTTCCTCCTCCAGGAAGCCTTCTTTGACTGCTCCAGCCCTCAGAGTGCTGGTTGGAAACTAACTTCAGGCCAACGTCTTCATGCTATCACGGGAAAGCTAGGGTCCCCAAAGGGAACACGGTCTGTTTGTGGCCACCGCCGCTTCAGCAACTTGTTGGGTCAGCCTCCCTCCCCGCCCACTCCTGCGCCCCAAGGGCCCTCCCCCACCGACCTCAACCTCCCACACCAGCTGCCGTCGCGGCCTGCTGGCAGCAGCCCAAAGGCACAGGTATCCTCACTCGTATCCAGTGCGGCATAGGGGGGATACCATGCAAGGAACTCAATTTCCTGGCTCGGCTGGTTGGAGCATTACCCCGTGCACCAAAAAGGCGCAAGTTTGATCCCCAGTCAGGGCGTGTTCAGGTGGCAACTGATAGATGTTTCTCTCTCACACCCATGTTTCTCTCTCTCTCTCTCTCCCCCGCCTCTGTTCCTCTCTCCAAAACATCAATGAATATGTCCTCAGGTGAAGATGAAAAGACAAAAGAACTGAGATTGTTGCGTGCACCTGCACTGCCTTGTCACATCAGCCTGAAAGAAAGATGTGTTTGCTCTGCCTGTTTCCTTGCTGGGGGGAGGGGGCCGCTCATGAGTAAGTGGGGGGAGGCTGCGATTCCGACTCCGGCTTCCCGGTCCGGGGCCAAGCTCTCGCCCACCCCACTGACACGTGGCAATGGGCTCAGGTGCTCCCTCTCTTTCCTAGTTGGCTGTGAGCTCCTGGAGGTCACACGTCAGGCCTGTGACCCGTGACAGTCAGAGCGGCGGTGTGCAGCCTGAGCTGGTCGCTCCTGCCAGGGTCCCAGGCGTTAGCAGGGCAGGTGTGTGGGGGTGAGACCCAGCTCCCGGGGAAGCCACTGCCATCACAATCTCCTGAGCTGGCTTCTCCAGCAGACTTGGCCAAACTAGATGTCCTGGGAATGCCCTATCAAGGCAACTGGCTGCCACGGTCTCAGTGGGAACCCTGAAACCCCAGTGGGCCCCACTGCCTGGTCTGACTCTGGCCCTCAGCAGTGCAGGAGCCACTTGGCCAAATGGTGAGTGACCATCTCCCCTCAGACCGCTTCCTGATTATTGCAGCCAAGTCTCAACTCGGTCACTAGACCAGGTTCCTCTAGGAGGTGGGCAGAGACCCCAGCATTCCCTCCTGTTGGCCAGCCTCCCACTTAGCCCTGGCCACGTGCCCTGGTCCTGCCTCTGGGAGGGGCCTTCTGGTGGGGAGGGGAAAAGACGAAGTCCTGGAGAGAGGCTGCTCCCCGGAAGCATCTGCCATTAGTGGCTTGTTTTTAATGATTTTTAAGGTACTGGGTTGGCGTGACTGGAAGAATGTGACAAGAAGACAGTAGAGGAATCACTGAGACCACCCTTGTCCAACTGGTCCATCAGATACGTCCCCCTCCTGCCTCACATCCCTCCAGGGTGTGCCCTGTTAGCACCAGAGGGTTTGAATCCTCCTCTGACCTGTGGAGGGTGGGCTTTCTGCCAGCTCCCCTTCACCCACTGCACCCCACACCCCGCCAAGGCAGCTCCCACCCCAGGACCTTTGCATGTGCTGCCGCAAGGCTCCGTGTCCATGGCTTGCAGAGCTTGGGGAGCCTTCCTTGACATGCAGTCAAACATATCCACAGGTCCCATGGGTGCTGGCGAGGGGGACTCCCACCCCATTCAAGATACAGAACATTTCTGTCACTGGAAACCTCCTGGAAGAAGAAATTCAGAGTACTTTCTGATTTCAAAACTTACTACAAACCTATAGTAATCCAAACAATGTGGTATGGCAATAGACAGACAGACCAACAGAATCCAGTGGAGAGCCCAGAAATAAACCCCTGAAAGGATAAAAAAAAGGCTTCCACCCAGCTGACCTCTACATGTTTCTGATGCTCTAAACAAGGTCCCTGTAGACATGAAGAAGTTTTATTTACTCTTCCTTCGACAAACACTCATTGCCCGTCTACCACGTGCTATCCCTGTCCTCAGAGCCTTTGGGAATCCGGCTGAACGAGAGCAGGGGTAGATGCAGACACTACAATGCTGTGTTGCAATTTGTATTGCATGCCTGTGGGTGGGAGAGTGCTCTGCATACATGTGCGAAGAGATCTTCAAGGCCTATTGACAATTCTGAAAAATGTAACAGGCAGAATAGTATGTACCTCCTTCATCATTTGTGTCAGAGAGAGAGGCAGCCAGAAAATGAAAGAAGAGAAAGGAGGGAGGGAGACAGACAAAGACACCAATTTTTGCATCAACTCTCTCTAGAATTGGTAAGAAGCTGAAATGCTGGTCTCCTCTGGGCCGGGGGCGGGGGCAGGGAACAGGCGTCTCTAGATTCCCGGGGCTTTTCCTAATAGACCCCATTGTACCAATAAAATTTCTTACACTGCTTTCATGTGCTACCTACCTCTCCTTCCAAAACTAAAACCTTTCAAAAAGAAGCAAAACCAAGAAAACCCAAGACCAGGTCGGAGAAACAAACTAGTCCTCCTACAATTAGTGAACAATGTACTCGAAGCAAAGATAAAATATTCACGCTGATCTTTGGGTTTTTGAAGTGGGGTACCAACTTGCCTTCAGAAGTTGGGGCAAACTTATGGAGGGAGAGATATTTTGATTGACATTGTTTAGCTGTCAGAAAAAAAAACCCAGAGGCTCCGGAAAGACTCCGAGGTCTATTGGGTCCGTGGAAGGCTGATGTTGAGAGGTGCTCCCAGCAGGCGCCCCATTGCCGGCACTTCCAGGGCTGCTTAGTTATCAGGGCCGGTACCAGGGGGCTGGCTGAGCCGGCCCTGGCTGGGCGCAGCTACGGTGAGCATTCCCACAAACCATTTCTTATTTTGCATCGCGCCGTCCTGCCCACCCCATTCTCCAGCGACATACAGAGCTGGGGAAGACCTCCCAGGCTCTGAGGCCTCGGGGCTGGTGTTCGGTGCTTCATTGCTGTCTGCTGAGATGAAATTTCTAAAGTCCAACCTCCTAGGGGACCATCAGCCCCTCCCCGCCCCCCTCCTCGAGCAGCCTCTCAGAAGGAGTGTTCTTTTAAGAGAGACAAGGTGCTCGCTGACATCTCTCTTTAGAGAGCTCCATCAGAATCCTGCACTTGCCCAGTGTCCTTTCCTTGGCCACCGGTAACCAAGGAAACAAGATACTATGGTAACACAGGAAGGAGAGAAAGAGGCATCCAAAGCCTTCCTTGCTCCTGCTGTCTCCCCTCTTGTGGAATCGAGGCAGCTACCAGAGCGGAGAGAAGTCGGCTCTCAGCTTCCAGGCGGAGAGCACCAGAAAGCCCATACAGGTGGCACTAGCCCCCAAGAGTGTCCAGTTCCCCAGCCAGAAGACTGGGGCGCAGGGGATGCCTTTCCCAGGCCCCAGGGCCCAGCCCACTCTAGAACCTACCATCTAACTCCCAAAATGCCAGACGTAAAGGACACAGAGGCTTATTCAAATGACTGAGCAGGACCAGCCCAGCCCTAAACAGGCTACGACTGCGACGCATGACAAAAACCGGTCGTGTAGAACCCACTGCTTGGTTCTGCTCTGCCTTTCGACCTCCGACCTGCTGCTCCGGCTCAGCCCCGACCATCCCTCTGAGTCTCTGCAGCTCCCACACCCTCCTCCTGGGGTTCTCTGTCGCCGCCTCTCCCTCGGAGGCCTGCCTTCCTGCCTGCCTCTCTCCATCCCTCCCCCATGGCCTCCCTCCTCTGCCCCGCAGCTCACCTGTCACCTTCAGGACGGAGTGGCTTCAACACAGAGTCCCAGGCTCTGCCCCCTGCACACCATGTGGGTGACCTCACTGTGGACAGGAGTGATGGGTGAACACCCCAAGTGTGATGCCCGAGGGCAGTGGGACCCTGTCTTTTGTCCCCGAGCTTTTGTTTGCTGAAGCTTCTTCTACCTTAAGCAGTCTCATTGGAGACTTAGAATATGTCTTTTTAAAACTTTTTATTGAGTCAGTTGGGGTGACATCGGCTAATGAAATTACGTAGGATTCTACACCATTCTACACCAGAGCATCTGCACCTGGCACTGTGTGTCCACCACGCCGAGTGGGGTCTCCTCCCATTGCCATTCTTCCCCCTTACCCTCTTCTGCCTCCCCCACCCCCTTCCCTCTGGTCGTCACCGCACTGGTGTCGTGTCTGTGTGGGTTTTTTGAAGGGATTAAGCAGAGTATGTTCTTCTGACTTTTACATTAAATCCTCACCAGCAGAAGCCCTGGGTCTAATTTTCAGTGCTAACTTCCTCCATTAGAACAGTGGTCTCTGAGCGATCACACATGCAAAATATTTTGAACATGGGTCCCCGCCCCATGTAAAAGCCTGTTATTTGCCAATCACACACCTATGCTACTGTACTAATACTGTGTGCATGCCAAAATGCACACAAAAGCTAGAATTTGAAAGGAAGTGACGGTATAATTTCTTTCTTCCATCACCCCAGTGGGCCATCCTATGCACCCCATGTTACTCAGCTCCACCACTTTAAATGACCGAGAACCTTGCTGTGTCCCGCCCCGGCTGGCAGGTGCGTCACCTGAGTTGTGCTTCCCCTTCCCAGAGTCCTCTCTGTGTATACAGCCGTCCCCGCGCCCCATGCCCCTTTTTATGAAGGTGCAGTTACACCAGATCAGGGCCCAGCCTGATGACCTAGCTCCACTTGATGATCTTAACTTGGCCTTCCTGTTTCCAACCGAGGTCTGTGTTAGGGACTGTGCCCCGCCCCCCAGGAGGGTCAGGTGTTGAAGCCCTGACCCCTGACACTATTTGGATGTAGGGCCTTTAGAGAGACAACCACGGTTAAATGAGGTCAGAAGGGGCCGGACCTTCATCCCCCAGGACCTGGGCCCCTGTAAGAGCAGGAGAGACACCAGGGGTGTGCAGAGAAAAGACCATGTGAGGATGCAGTGAGAGGTGGCCCCTGCAAGCCAGGGACAGAGGCCTTAGGAGAAACCAGCCCTGCACACACCTTGACCTCAGACATCCAGCCTCCAGAAACGTGGGGGGAAATTTCTGTTTGACCATCCTAGTCGGCTATATTTCATCATATCAGCCCTAGCAGACTGATACAGTCCCATTCCCAGGTGCTGAGAATTCAAACACCAACGTCTTTGTGGGGGAGTGGGGGTGGGGAGCAGAATTCAACCCACAACAAGGGGCTGACGGGGAAGGGACAGCAAGCCAGGGCGTGAGCCTGAGGTGTGGGCATGAGACCCGTCCAGGGCGGGCAGGCTGGGGCAGCCAGGAGAGGCAGGGAGCTGCCTGCTGGCCAGGCTGCCTCCTGCAGGGGTGCACAGCTGGCCTCTCAGTGGGGGCGAGCTCACCAGACCCCAGGTCTACTCCTGGGGGTGGGCTCTGCTCAGCCACTCGTTCCGGAAACGTCTCTACTCGCCAAAGCAGTGGCACGCTGTCTTCTACTCCGAGGTCCCTGGGACACTTTGGAGCTGCTCTTTCTAGAAGAAGCGGCTGCTCCGGAGCTCCTGCCACATCTGCGTCAGAGGCCACGACACGACCAGGCCGCTCCAGGGAGAGCAAACACGGGCCCCGCCAACGCCGGAGGAAAGGAAGCCAGACCAGGGTGCCCGTGTTCGAAACAAGAAGCGAATGTTTGTCATTTTTGCTGTTTAATTATGACCCGAGAGGGTTGCTAGCATCTCATGTTCTGTCCGAGGCGCCTGCTTGATTTTGACGTTAAAGAGACACGGTCGCTATACAGTTACCAAGTAACAAGTGTTTAAGCCCCCATAAATAACATTGTTTAATAATAAGGTTCTGCAATTCGTAGATCATGTCTCCCGGTTCATCCTCTAAGAAAACATTTTAATTATCTATTGACGCGTACGGCACGCGGAGCGACCGTCTTTTCAGAAGATAGATGGGCTTATAGGCGAGTCGGGTTAATTAAAAGCCAGTAGAGTATTACGAGTGTATTTACCGGGGAATACTCGCTGTAGGAGAGGGACGGCCTTCACGCGGCTGTCAGAATTCCGTAAATGTATTGTTTAATAACCACTTGGCACTTCATTACAGCGAGGCGTGAGAGCTTAACTCTCCACCAAGCGCGCGTTTCGGGTGTCTCTCCTGAACGGCTTCTCCCCCGGGACGTTGGTTTCCCCTGATGGTCTGGGCACCTGCCGTGACTTCGGACGCCAAGAGGGCAAGTTCAGGTTCAGGTCCAGAGAGGCAGCCACGTCCGAGGTAGGTCTGCAAGATGAAAACTCACTGTGATCTTCACGGGTTTCCACCTGCCTGCTTCTCTACATGTACCGCCCCCACCCCACTCACCTCTGAAACCCAGCGTGTGCCTCCCAGCCTCATTCCCCACCACAGGAACACACGTCCCTGAGAATGGCTGTTCCGTCAGCTCGATGCCCCGGAGGGATGAACAAGAACCCCCAGCCAACTCACAGCAGCGTGACAGCACCGGCATGAAATGAGTCCTTGTCGAGTACGTCAGGGGCGTCTGCGGCGTGTCTATTACTCCAGCTGAACCTCGCCCATCCTGACTCCTGCGCTTCCCTTCACCAGCCCAGAGCCTGGCATGCAGAACACTCTGCTCCCTAAAGGCTTGAGAAGGAACCAATGCTCGAATCTGTCAGTAGGTCTCCCTTTTTCTTCTCCTCTGGGGTGTTGTCTGGTCCTGGGGAATCCCTCCCACCCCCGGGCTCCTGAGGAAATTGAAACCTCTCTCCCTGTGCGATGTGACCAAGAGACTCCCAACTGAATGGAGAGGCTTGAGCTCTGGGTTCTACTTGGGACCCACGATGATGCATTGACTCAAGGTCATTACCAGAAGCAGCTGCACAGTTGCCAAGGGTTTGGGACAAGGAGCAATGAGCCCCTGAAATGGGTGTGTGTGCATATGTGGGCATGTGTGTGCGTGCATGTGCATGTGGACCTTCCCGTCGCTCATTCTCTTTGCCTGTGGCAGTGGCACGCCAAGTTTTCCCTTTAGGGGACCGACTCAGACCCCCCTCCAGCCTTGTGGTTTGGGTGGCAGTGACCTGGCCCACACAACAGAAGGTGAGGACAGAGCTACAACTAGGACAGTAGCGGCAGCAGCCTCTGGGCCTCACCCATGCATACAGAACCTCGTGGATCCCTCCTGTCCGAGCCAACGCCAGGCTCTGGGGATCCAGTGGCAAGAACACCCGACAGCCAGGTTTAATCCCATGCTCCCTTCCCCACAGCACCTACCCTCCCCTCAGCCAGAAACCACCCCACCCTTCCCACCTCCTACCCAGATGCCCCTCCACTTGCCAAAAGCCTCCATGGGCAGCTTCAGCCACCACTGATCCCCTCTCTTTGGTGAAGTCCTCTGCCAGAGGCCCTGGCGTGGGACAGGCAAAGATTGGACAAGTAACCAAAGACATGGCCAGCCACCAGGGAGGGCTCCACGGCTTTGAGGAGGGGCAGCCAGGGGATGACTGGGGGTGGACCTAGTTCACGATGCCCCACGAAACCCATGAAGCTGGAACTGCGTGGCTGGTGAAGCATCCTGGGCCCTCGACAAACTGTCTCCTTCTCACCCAAGATCAGGGAGCTCCTGAGTGGCCCTTCCAGCTACCCTGATGCTGCCCTGCTCCTAAACCGGGCTGCCCCACTCCTAAACCGGGCTCCCCTCCTCCAGGGAAAGGAAACAGAAAGCGCTAGAAGTGACAGGGCCCTGAGCCACCCACAGGGGAAACAGAGGCATGGGCAGCCCAGGGAGCAGGAAGAGCCTGGAAGCTGATTGCATCGCCCCTAGCAACCGCACGTCCCCTTGGGTGGAGCCCGGCTGCGGTGGCTCTCTGGGATACGCTGTCCTGGGGCTCGCAGGAGAAATCTACTCGGTTCCCAGGAGCAACAAACCCTTCTGCAGGCAGCACGTCCCCTCCTGTCTGTAGGCAGCACGTCCCCTCCCGTCTGCCGGCAGCTTCATGGGACATGGAGGCCCAGCCCAGAAGGCAGCTGAGCCCCAGTCCCTGGCTGAGAGCTTGAAGGGAAGGTGGCATTTCACCTGCATGTAGCCCCTCTCCCACCACCACCACCACCCGACACCTCTCAGCCCCACAACCACCCCGAGCTATAATATTCGCTGTGTCTCTCTTCCGTCCAAGGAGCTCCGACAAAAACAGCAAACCTTACCGGGCCCCTACTATGCACTAGACTGTCCGGAAGACAGTTTACAAGTATTGACCCGTTTCCTCCCCCAAAACTGTCCTGCCCTGTGGAGCAGATATCATTAGTCCCCCCATCTTCCGGTTGAGGGGTCTGGAGCACAGCACAGGATGGGGACTCACTCCAAGTCACACGCTCGCCGATGGAATAGACAGACCGTCCGGCCCCACTGCTCACAGAGAGCCCTCCCCATACATCCCATGGCTCAAGGGCAAAGCCTTTGGAACCAGATGGATCAAGGTCAAAATGTTAGCGGCCATCCCTAGACAAGCTACCCAGCCTCTCTGAGCCTGAGCCATGTCCCTCATTGGTCATGTTGCTATGGCGACAGCAGAACCTGTCTCACAGGGTAGCTCAGAGGGTCCGGTGAGGTGACCCATCCCACAGCCCATCCCCACAGCCCACTCACTCTGAGCTCTGGCAGTTTCTCATGTCTTCCTTCGCCACCCTGCGCACACCTCTGCCCCCTTGGACCACCGGAATCCCCACCCTCCTCTGACCAGGCCGGCTCCTCTCACTCCCAGGTCTCAGCCAATGCCGCCTCCTCTGAGAAGCCTCCCCGACTTGCAGTTCTGCCGTGTCTGTCTCTTCGTTGGTCTCCCATAGCCCTGAGTCCCCCTGCCCTGGTCCCCGTCCTGCTCGACTGCACCTGCCCCGGGGCCCGCCCTTCTCCCCCACTGGACCCCAAGCTCTGCAAGGGCCAGCACAGTGAGCTCATCCTGCCCCGAGTCCACAGCGTCCAGCAAGGGGCCCAGAGTAAGTCAGGAAATGTGTGTGTACCAATGACTAAATAACTTTTTGCATTGAGCCTTATGTTCTCATTTTGTCTCTCCTCGGAGATGGCCAGTGTGTTGAAGGCAACGGCCACACCTTTCTGCTGGCTCTGAATTCCTCCCGTGCCTGACACAGAAACGGAGCTGGGCCTGGGCCGAGGCGGGGAAGCATCTGCAACACGGGGGCGCAAGGAGGCCCGGGTGCAGCCCCGCCCAAGTCTGGGCGGGCTCTGCAGATCCTCCTTTCAGGAGCTCTCCTCGGAATCCAGCAACAGGCTGTCGGTGGGGCTCCAAATCTCCACCCCTGTCCTCAAGGCGTGTGCAGGCTCCCGAAGATTTATATTCATCCTCAAAGACAGGACCACACCGGCCAGCCCCCTTCGGGCCCCTGTCCGAGACCACCCCTATCCTCTGACACTGCGCTGTGGACCACGACAGGGCCAGGCTGCGGGGGGCTACGTGTGTCCTTGAAGACCAGTGAAAAGCAGTCCTCGCTCTGTGAGGGGCGGGCGGCAGCCAGATAGGCAGGGAGGGAGACCAGCACACATCGGGCAGAGAATCAGGGGCAGAAACGCAGAACACTGCCGAGATCACCAGGAGCCTCACAGAAACTCGCCCAATGGGCACTCAGCCGTAGGCCAGGGAGCCTGGCCGGAGACGATCACCCAGTCACGGAGCCTGCAAAGCACAGTCCCAGCTGCCATCCCATGGGGTCCCTGCAGCAGAGGAGTTGTAACTGCCCCCATTTTGTGGGTGAGAAAACTGAGGTTTACGTCTCTGGTGACTTGCTCAGGGCACCAGCTAGGAAGGTGGGGGCAGAAGACTTGCTTGGCTACTCTGGTATTTCTCACTGTCATGGGTTGGTGGTGACATCCACTCTCAAGTCCCCTGAGCCTAGTGTCACATGACACCTCCCGCGGTGTGTCCGTGGTCCAGTGTCTTGTGACCTGAACATAAAGACTCTTTTTTGAGAGTGTCTGAGAGCTTCTGGGGTTGCAATTCTTCCCTGAAGCAGCTGGACAGAGGACTGCGGGGGCCAGGGAAGAGTCTCATTCTGTTTTGCTGGCCTCTCGCCCAGCCTGGCAAATGGAATAATAACTAAGGCCTCCAAGGTGCTACTTTGGCTTAAGTGACAACAGCGATTCAAAGCCTCTCTGGCAAACAATGTGGACAGCATGTCACCGCTCTGATGTGCCATCCAGAGCTCGAGCCGCGCAGCTGAGGGGGGACACCGCCGGCCGCCTTTGTCAGGGCGGACGGGAGAACAAAGCAGGATGGATTAGACAGTCCCCTGCTGATGGCGAGATGGGAACCGGAGCTGCAGCGCCACGGACTCCAGGACTCCGGAGGGTCAAGAAGTGAGCAGGGTCCCCGCATGTCTCCTGTTACTGACAGGCGGCCACCCGGCCCGCCTGGGCGGGGGCACAGAGCAGCAGGGCTGTTTCCGTGTTAACCCCGTTGTTTAGCCAAATAAAGCCCAGATGTCCCTGCTCCCCACCGGAGAAGTCGGCCAGCTCCAATAATTTCTTAGCCCTGACAGATAATTCAGAGATATTGGGTATCTCGCCACCTGGGGACTGGCCTTCGTCACCGCAGCAATCAGTTACCGTGCGACAACCAGGGGCCAGGCGCAGGCCCCAGGCCCCCTCACGCCTTTACGATCAGGCTCCAGTGTCTCAGAAAATATTGCCTGAATTTATTTATGTAATTGCGTTAGGAAGGCAGTGAGTTATTGTGAAGTCAGCATTCTTCCGTCTTCCTCCCCACGCATCCTTCGTTTGCGCCTCTGCTCCTGGGATTCCGACTCCTCATGCAGTGACACGCGCCCCGGTCAAGGGCAACCCCCAAACAAGCGAGCCCCGTCCCTGCCCGAACTCCTCACGCAGCGCCACCTTCTCCTGACGCCAGGTGCTGACGGAAGTCACCGATTTTATGGCCTCCTGCTTTTAAGACCACGTGGGCTTTCGACACCGCCCACCGAGTAATTAAGTTGTCTCCAAGGATAATGCTGCCTTTCATCTGGAGCGTCCCACCAGCCTTCTGCGAATCTCCGGGTAAAAGCGAACCCTCTGGACAAGGTCAGTGCGAATGACAATGGGACACAGGTCTCCCCCCCCCCCCGTCTGGACAACGCGTGTGGGGTCCGTCCTGGTATCAATACAACCGAAGGCTCACACGGACCCCCTGACATTCAGGGGTCCCGGGATCATGCCCTCTCTCCTTCATGCTCCATGAGGTGAGTGTGAAGACAGGCAAAATGGTGCCACACACTCCGGGAATGTTCTCCTTGGAGGGCGCCAGGAGGTCTGGCATCGAACCTGGAGAGAAGGATGATCATCTTAGGACACTGACTGGTTCTGAAATATGCAACATTTTAGAACTCGCCAAAACACAATTTATTGGATTTCAAATTTTCCACCCACCTATCGACCACACAGCCCTAGCTATAGTTACAGAACACAATGTAAATGTTGCTCAATTTAATAATATAAAAGTAAAGATACGGGACACCTGAAGCGGGGGAGGGGCCTGTGAGCGGGTGGGGAGGCAAACAATATTGTCAGCGATGAATGAAGTGAGAAACGGGGGTCTCAGAGTGTGGCCAACGTGGCCCAGGGGGGCAGCGGGTCGGGGGGACATGTGACGTCATTATGTCTGGAGAAGAGGGGACGGAACTCGAGGGCTGGGACAGGGACTGAATCTGACGTCACGGGAGGAAGTCCGGAGACAGCGCCTAGAACTGGTCCGGCACACAACAGCTGTGGAACCACATCAGACAGACGTGCGGGGGAAGCCGCCAGATGGACCACGGTCAGAAACCACGTAAGCGGCCGCTCCACAGTGTTCTGCGGTGTTAGAGGTCAACAAGGTGCCTAACTGTGGGCGTGGATCACGGTTTCTGGGGTGCTGGTCAGGCTCCATTTCTCTATCTGGGTGCTGGTTACAAGAAGTTCCGCAGCCTCTGCAGGCAACACTCTGAGTGATACACGTGGCCTCCTTGGCAACGGCTATCAGTGGATTTGGGGAAGTGCTTTCTAAACATCAGGGCCTCCCACAGTTTGGGCAGTGAGTTCCCTGCCCCTGGAGGCACTCAGTCACAGAGATCAGGAGGAAACCTTGCCCAGGTGACCACGGGGGCAGCATGGTTGCTGCTGAGACAGCCGTGCAGGGACACTCTCTGAGGGCTACACACAGTCTGGTCTGAGGCACCTGCATCTTTAAACTTTCCTTTCTTACCTTTTTAAAAAATCTTCAGTGCAGAGAGAACATTCCAAAGGTCAAGAATGGGATGAAAATACTTACAAACTGGGACACGAGCAGAACTGGAAGGAGATGGGTCAGAGGAAGCCCCGTGTCTCCACGGTAATGTGGAAGGGGAGTCGCTGGCCCTGGGGACCAGAGCACGCCAGCTGCACCAGCCACGGGTGGGTGTTTCATCCCCTGCGGGCTGCCCTTCGCTAGCACAATAATCTGTCACCGCCCACCAAGCAGGGGCCACGTGGAACTCCAAGGGCAGGGAGTTTCCGGGTATCTTCTGCCCCAGCAAACTGTGGCCCCGGGGCCACATCTGGCCCACTGCCCACTTGTGTGGCCTGTAAACTAAGAATGACCTGACATGTACTCATGGTGGAACAACGTAACAGGGGAAAATGAAACATATCATGACACGTGAAATTTAAACCCCCATGTAATAAATAACATTTTAGTGGATCAGAGCAAGGCTCCTCATTTGCATATTGTCTGTGGCTGCTCCGGCTACAAGAGCAGAGTTGAGTGGTTTCAACACAAAGCCTGAAATGTTTACTACCTGGCTCTCTGTGGGAAGCGCGCGCCCAGTCCCGCTCTGCTCCGTGGCTGTTAGAGACAGCGCGAGTCCCTCCAGAGCTCTGAGCTCCCAAGTGCTTAGCTCGCTGTGCCATAGTTTGCTCAGTGTGTGTGTGAAAGTAATTTGGAATCACAGAACTGGAATAAAGGGATTTATAATATAAGAGCATAAACAGGTGCTCTTTTACAGAGTCTGCCCCCTCTCAACCCCTGATTTTATATCTGCAAAATCTGGAGTCCAGAGAAAGGGCCCCCAGATGCTTCTTGATCACCTGGCCCTGGTGGCCCGGGGCACTGGGCTCTAGGGCTCTATGGGACTGGACTGTATCAGTCCAGAAGATAGTCTTGGCAGGCGACCACACTCAGGGCACCACACAAATAGCAGATGGAAACATGTCCCAGTCTCCCTGTGAAAAAGGCCTCTTCTTATCCCGGAGCTTCAGCCTGAGGGCCAGGCTTGAGGTCTCCCATATACCCATAGTCTGCGGAGGCCCCCCCAGAAAACACAAGCAGGGAGAGGCCATCCTTGCATCCCCCCTTGACCTTGCTACAGCTCAATGCTACTTCCCAGAAAAGAGCTTCTAAACTCATCTGGTACCCCGATATTTGTAACCGTCACCCAGGGAATACTCCCAGATCTCCTCGTCTGGAAACCAGCTGGGTTTGCAAGGGTGGCCCTGCAGGGCTGTGTATATCTGCATACTTTAGAACCAGCTGCCCAAAGGTCTGGCTTCCAGCCGGCCTGGGAGTCAGTGCCAAATGAGATTTCTCCTCCTTGAATACCAACAAGTCTTGGCACAACCTCAACAATGGGGACCTACGGCAAACAAATCAGACTGGTTAGACAATCACAGAGGCTTGAGAGACACCCAAGAACTAGGGTAAGGGTCACCAACTATACAAGGACACAGTTTCTTTCACGACTGAGAGAGGTTGCTCTATCACCTGACACATAGACAGAAACATCCAAAGTCAAGCAAAATGATGAAACAAAGATATATGTTCCGAGTGAAAAAAAAAAGACAAAACCTCAGAAAAAGACCTTAATGATCAGTAATCTCCCTGCCAAACCATTCAAAATAATGGTCCCAAGGTGCTCACCAAACTTGGGAGAAAGATGGATGGACACAATTAGAACTTCACCAAAGAGATAGAAAACATAAGAAAGTATGAAATGGAAGTCACAGAGCTGAAGAACACAGTCACCAAACTGAAAGATCCACTAGAAGGTTTAACAGCAGACTAGATAAAGCCGAAGAGCAGACCAGCAAACTGGAAGATGAGGCACTGGAACCCACACAAACAGAGCAGCAAAAAGAAAAAGTAATTTTTAAGCGTGAAAATGGCGTAAAAGGCCTATGGAACAACAGCAATCAGAATAACATTTACATTATAGAGATCCCAGAGGAGGAGAAAAGGAGGTTAAAAAAACCCACTAGAAGAAATCATGGCTAAAAACGTTTGCAATCTGGGTCGAGGAAACCGAGAAAGTTCCAAATAAGATGAACCCGGTGATCACACCAAGACTCGTTACAATCAAGATGTCAAAAGTGAAAGATAAAAAGAGAATCTTAAAAGCAGCAAGAGAAAAACAACTTGCCACATACAAGAGAAACCCCATAAGGTTTTCATCAGATTTTTCAGCAGAAACTTTGCATGCCAGAAGGGAATGGCATGATATAGTTAAAGCGCTGAAAAGAAAACTTCCAACCAAGAATTGGTCCAAGAATACTCCACCCAATAACGTTATCATTCCAAATTGAAGGAAAAAAAAGTTTTCCAGACAAGCAACAGCTAAAGAAGTTTACTCCCACTAACCCAGTCTTACAAGAACTATTAAAGGGACTTCTTGAAACTTAAAAAAATGGCACTAATTAATAATAAGAACACATATGAAAGTAAAAACCTTATAGTGAAGATAGCATATTATAAAAGTAGTGAATTGATCGCTTGTAAAGCTAGCATGGAAGTTAAAGGACAGAAGTAGTAAAATCAACAAAAAACTACAATAATAGTTAAGGGATACACAAAATAAAAAGATGTCAAACATGACATAAAAACTAAAAATCATGGGGAAAGTAAAAATGTAGAGCTTTGGAATGTGTTCCAATTTAAGCTGCTGTCCAGTTAAAATAGGCTGTTATGAACATAAGGTGTTAGATGTGAACCCCGCTCCAACCATAAAGCAAAAACTTATAGTAAACACACAAAAGAAAATAAGAAAGCAATCTAAATAGAACAGTAAGTCAAGTCATTAAACCATAAGAGAAGAGAGTAAGAGGAAAAAGGGAACAGAGAGAAACTACAAAAGCAGCCAGAGAACAATGAATAAAACAGCAATAAATGCATTCCTAGGATAGTTACTATAAAGATACATGGACTAAATTATTCAATCAAAAGACATAGAGTGGCCCTGGCTGGCATAGCTCAGTGGATTGAGCGCAGGCTGCGAACCAGGCATCGCAGGTTCGATTCCCAGTCAGGGCACATGCTTAGGTTGCAGGCCATGGCCCCCAGCAACCGCACATTGATATTTCTCTCTCTCTCTCTCCCTCTCCCTTCCCTCTCTAAAAATAAATAAATAAAAATCTTTTTTTAAAAAAAAGACATAGAGTGGCTGAGTGGATTTTAAAAAAAATAAGACATCTTTGTGCTGCCTACAGGAGGCTCATTCTGAAGTAAGGACCCAGACTGAAAGTGAAGGGATGAGATACATTTTATGCAAATGGAAACCCCAAAACTGTTGTAACTACACTCCCGTGAGACAGAATGGACTTCCAAACACATACTCAGATATAAGGAAAAGAAGGGCATCACATAGTAGTAAAGGAGGTCCATTCAGCCAGACGTCACTTTTTAACATATATACACACCCAACACAGAAGCACCAAATACAGGGGTGGGCAAAAGGAGGGTTACAGTGGTAAGCACACAAAATGCAGAGTTTGTTCTTGTATTATCACTTATTAATCATTGTATTGTGTTCCATATGAACAACTGTAAGCCTATTTTTGCCAAACCCCTGTATATAAAGCAAATACAAATAGACGTAAAGGGAGAAGTTGACGGCAGTACCATAACTGTGGGGGACTTTAACACCTCCTTACATCAGTGGATAGGTCCTCCACACGTGAAATCATTGAGAAAACATGGACTTTGAACAACACATTAGAGCGGATGGACTTAATAAACACACACACACACACACACACACACACACAATGTTCCATCCCAAAAAGGCAGAATGTACATCTTCTCGAGCGCATCCGGAACATTCTCTAGGATAGAGCACACGATAGACCAAAACCAAGTCTCAGTAAGTTCAATATGGAAATCATATTAAGCATTTTTTTCTGACTACAACGGTATGGCACTAGGAATCAATTACAAGACAACTGGGAGGAAAAAAGAAGGAACATGTGGAGATTAAACATGCTCCTGAACCACCACAGAATCATTAAAGAAATCAAAGAAGAAAGCAAAAAATGAAAACAGAAATATGACATCCCAAAATCTACGGATGCAGCAAAATTGGTCCTAAGAAAGAATTTCATAGCAATACAAGCCTACATCAAGAAACAAGAAAAATCTGCCCTGGCAGGTGTGGCTCAGTGGACTGAGCTCTGGCCTGAGAACCAAAAGGTCGCCGGTTCGATTCCCAGTCAGGGCACAGGCCTGGGTTGCGGGCCAGGTCCCCAGTAGAGGGTGTGCGAGAGGCAACCACACATGGATGTTTCTCTCCTTCTTTCTTCCTCCCTTCTCTGTCTAAAAATAAATAAATAAAATCTTTAAAAAAAAAAAAACAAGAAAAATCTCAGCTAAGCTGTCTTAACTTCACACTTAAAGGAACTAGAAGAAGAAAAATCAACAGAATGCAGAGCAGAAAAAGATGAAATAATAGAGACCGAGCAGAAACAAACGAGAGGGGGACTGAAGAGACAATGGGAGACGTCGATGAAACGCAGGGCTGGTTCGTGGACACGACAGGCCAGCCAGACGCACCAAGAAAGGAGTGGGGGCTCGGAGAAAGAGCCCCCACACCCTCTGCGCTCGGGTCACCGCTGGGCCCACGCAAAGCATGCTCCAGCGCCTCTGAACCTCCCCCTGAGCGGGAGTTGGGAAGAGGGGCCCAAGCGCCTTCACCCACTCTGCAGGTGGGACGCGGCGTTCCTCTCTGACCTCATCAGACTGTTTACTGAACTCGCTGAGGCTTTGCTGAGGGGAAATTCCAATTCCGGAAGTACGTGGGCCTTCCCTCCCTCCCTCCCACCCACCCACTCTCCCCTGCTGTGGCACAAGACCTCCTCGCTCTGACTTCCAGTGGGAAGACGGCGCAGAGAACAGCCCTCGGCCGGGTCACCGGCTGATCGACCGCTGCTGGGGCCGAGGCGGGAGGAGAGCAAACTGTTGACAGATTCCTCGGTTATTAGATAAATCGCTTTACTGCTTGTTTGACAAATTGAATTTTGGTGAGTTGGCTCTTGCTAGCTTCCAAGCGGAGCTCAAATCCGCGGCTGGGTTTGGGGCACCACTTGTTTCCGGGGTTCTCTGTGGCCAGCTGAACCCGGGGTGCTGGCCCACGCCCCTGGAGAGGCTCCGGGCCCTTCGGCTGGGTCCAGCACGCCCACCACCAGCCTGCCCGGCTCCCACTGCAAGCCTGCACAGGAATCCCGGCTCCTCACGCAACAGCAGGCCCACCTGAGTAACCGGTGTCTGAAGCCTCAGTTTCTGCCTGTGTGAATCTGTGAAATAGAGGGTGTTTTTCCTTATTTTTATTGTTGGCATTGTTACAGATATACCTAGTTCGGGGAGGAAGGAGGGGTAACTGAGCTGTTACAGTACAGGGCTCAGCTGTGGAAGTCACATATTCCTGAACGGGGAAGCCCCGCTGTGGGTGCCCGGGGCCTCCCAGCTGAAGGCAGGGCCGGAGCCCTCTGGCCTATCCGTCGCCAGAGACCCAAGGGGCCGGCGGCGGGCTGCCTGTTTGCCTGGCCAGTCCAAATGCCTTACTGTACCAGCCTCCCACACGGCAGTCGAGAGGGAGAAGATAAAAAACCACAGCATCGATTTTCCCAGCACATGAAACCAGCAATGTTACTTCCAGATCCACCCTTACTGAAATTAAATTAAAGTTTAGCTCCATTTGTCCATTTGCTAAAAGCTGTCTTCATCTGCCTTTCGGCTTCACAGCAAGGGGCTGTGGAGGGCGTCTTCTCCTGGGAGGCAGTGTCTTGCGCAGAGCGGAGAGGACTTGGGTGACGTTCTGGCATTTTAAGAGCTTTGCAGCCTGGTGAGGTATCAGTTTGCAAGTGCATTTTTCATCGCCATTGGGCAGACATTTGAACGCATACAGGTGGTGGTGAGCGCCCTCCGAGCTGCAGGGCTGGATCCTCGTTCAGAAATACAGCCCCCAAGGCGGGAGCACTGTCTGCTTGCCTCAGAAACGTGTGTGAAAAACCAGAAGCAAACTCCTCCTTTACTTCAATTATGAGATTTTTCTTTCCTTCCAAAACAATAAACGTGCAGTTATTTCGGGTGAGGAAACATGATCTGCAGACCGCCCGAGGAGAGGTGCTTTCCAGGCCCAGACTGGTCCCGGTGTGGGGCTCAGAAAGGCCCAGAAGGGCCAGGCTGAGCAGACAGGACCAATAAGCAACCTGTCAGTTATCCTAACAGCCGAACCGATTGACCAGGCTTGGGGGAGATCACACACGGGTAACCAGCTGGGGGCTGGGGGGTGGGGGGCACAGGCAGTTAATAAAGACCCATTCTGTATCCCCAGCTCACTGGGAAGGAGGTTCAGTAATTACCTCCACTCTGCCTGGGGCTTCACTTTGCCCCTGAGATCCCTGGTCCCCGGAAGGCCTGGGCCAGGGTTTCGAGGAAGACCTGAAGATGGCCAAGGGGCCGGGATTGGGCTGGGATTTTATCGAAAGTCACAGCCCGAGGACTTGTGCCCTTCCAGGGGGTCTGAGCTGCTCAGGAGCTTGGCCCTCGGTTTGGTAGGATGTGCAGAGTATCCCCCAAAGGGCCCACACCTAAACTCAAATCTTTCAAAGCTTGGTTCCCACTTACATTCTTCAAGGACTGAGTTGAGTGCTCACCTGTGGGAAGCCCTCCTGAATCTTCGTGGGACAGAGTTGACCAACGCCCCTTTCCTGCTATCAGAACCTTTCATGCACGCCTTGGTGCCTGCCCTGCATCACCCAGCTCAGCGATTACCTGGGTGGGGGTCCGTGGCCAGCATCTACCACAGTGCCTGGGACAAAGGGGAGGGGCCCAGGAGAGGTGCCAGCCAGCTGCAGGCAGAGATGCAACCCTGGGAAACCCCACCCCTGCCAGGAGATAATGACAACGGCTTGGCAGAAACTGTGGCTCGACCTCATGAAGAGGTGGTTTGCGGTTGGAGGAACTGGGGGAAATGTGAAAGACTGTTTAAGTAATGGCGCGTCCATTCAACAGGCCGTGGTGCCGCCATTAGCAGGACGTAGCAGCTGTATATTTATTGTTTGAAAACATGTTTGCGGTGTGGGATGGAATGGGAAAAGGCAGGTTACACGAGTGTAAATAGCATGATCCCACTTTATTGAGGGGAAACGTTTGGGTCTCACACACACATGCCCTTGGGTTACATCGCTGCAGGTGAGGCACCACACCCAAGGCACCGCCGGAAGGACCGGACTCCAGAAGAGCACTGACAAGACAGCCTGCATCCGGAGGAGGGTGAGGCCGGGGGAGACGGTCCAAAACCAGATCCTGTGAAAGAAAGATCGAACGAACGGAGCACTGTCCTAATTGGAATAAAAAGACCCAAACTCGGGCTGAAGGGTATCAGGCCAATGGCGTCGCCCACGGAGCGAAGCTTTGGGGAAGGGGACCGAGGAAAACGTCACACACGAGGTGCCATTTGAACTTGGCTCTCAACTCCACTGCCGAAGGCAGCGTGTCCCGACCTTCAGCTCTTAGCCAACCCAGCTCACGCTTTTGGCATTTTCTTGTACCACCAGTAGGATGCTTTACTCAATATTTTTCATTTAAGTTGCCATTGCTTTTCCATAAAAGCATTTCCCAAGGTAACTCGAGCTCACTAACTGCCTGGAAGACCAGGGGACTGCCCGCCACCAGCAGAAGCAGCATTATTAAATTCCAGGGAACTGACGTCAGCTGAAAGCACAGCACCCGAGCTCCAGCTCCCCTGCATTATAACGGGCAGGTTGTAACGAACATTATAAAGGCATTGAAGACACGCTCACATCCCCACCTCCCAGCCAAGGAGCACTGTCCCGGACAGAGGAGCAAGGCAGGGGACAGCTTTCCATCCCACCGAGGGACCCAGAGTGGTGCGATGCAGCATCCTGGGAGGCAGAGGGGATCAGGAGGCCTCCGGGTCTGGGGACAGTGTGGCGCAGTGCGAGGGCCGCGGGCCTGGGGGAGGCTGTAGGGAGTGGTGGGGGAGGGGCTGGAACAGCCAGTTGGCACTATTGGCATGACTGTGTCCGGGAACAAAGCACGCATTTCTCACCGCAACCTTGTTACACTGTTTTGATTGGTGTGCCACGCGACTGCAGCACCCACTCAGAACGAAAGGCAGATAGACGTGTAACTCTTTAATGACCGTGCACGCTTTCACACAACAGCCCCTGGGACAGGCATGCCCCACTCAGCCACACGGTCCGGACCAGGCGCAGAGCAAAGCCCTCGGAGCTGAGCGCCCAGCCCTACGACCCACACTGCAGCAGTGCGGTCCTGAGGAGGAGTCAGCGCTGTCTCAGCCTCGGTGCCTTGTCTGTGCCCAGGGGGGCGTGAGCAGTGACTGCCTGGGTTCGGGCCCCTGGATGAGGGGTGGACGTGAAGCCCCTTGCCCTCCACAGACAGTCGGTGGGTCCTTCTGTCGCAGCTGCCACAGCTGCCTCTGTGACCCTCGGCTTGTTTCAAGTGCATCTCTGTGAGTGTCTCCCCACCCCGGTCTCTGTCACCCCCAGACCCTTTCAGTTCTAAAATACAATGAAAGCTCACATGGTGTCATTTATGATATGTAGCTAATAGACCGCTCTTAATCTTAGTAAGCTATCCAGAAGATTCCTGTTTCTAGAAGCAAATAGGCTGGCTCCCTTAAAGTGCTCTTGCCTTCTTGGATTTCAGGAGTGTGGGTCAGGAAAGCTTCTCTGGGCCTGGTGCAGGCTGTGGGCAGTTCCTGCGGGGATACTGAGGGCAGGGGCCCACGCACGCACACGTGCACACACAGGTACACACGTGCGCACACACAGGGTGTGCTGGCCAGAGGTGGCCTTTCCCATCAAGCGTCCTCCAAACCACAATGGCAGGGGAAGAGCCCCGGAGAGGCTGAACGGTTTCTGTCGACTTTTGTTTTTTTTGGAATACTGCTTCTGCAGCTCTTTATGGAAGTCAGTAAATCTCGATTTAACTACGGCTATCGACTGGGGAGGGCTCCAACAAAGGTGCGAACGAGGTTTGGCCGGCGCCTGTGGGCCCGCGGTGGGTGGCTTCAGAGACGCGGCGTATTCGTGCTCCGGTCCGCAGGCCGGAGCTCAGCCCACCGCCCACCGCCTTTCCGTCATGCTGGGCTGCTGTCTGAAGACAGACGGAGGGCTCCTGCAGGACACCCCTCTTCACTCATTAACAGCGATCAGTAAACCCTGTGGTGTTCATTAAAATGTTTCTGTGCCGCTCAGCAGCAACAATTTTTCTTTGAAAGCCAACTTCAGCTGCCGGGAGGTCAGAGAAATATGTAACAATTATGAAGAAGGTGATCTCGGCCGTCCTTTTTCACTCAGAGTGCGTCCTGGGGCGGGCAAGCCGTCGTGATTTATCTGCACTCGGACCCACGGGCCTCATTAGAATATTGACCGGGGTTGTGCTCAGCTCCAACGGGGGGCCGGGCGGTCGTGTGACCGTGGACGGAGCCAAGAAGCGACAGCCCTCCTCACAGAGGAGCCGGCAACTTCTGACCCCACCTGGGTTTGCTTTTATGACTTTCATATCCTTGAAGTTATTTAAAAGAAGATGAAATATGACAGGTGCTGGGGTTGGCAAAAGCGGTGCGGTGATTGCATTCCGGGCTGCCAGTGGGAGCCCGCCCCCCCCCCCGCCCCACGCCGTCAGCACATTTGAAAGTGTTCAGCTCGCTGCTGTCCTCTGCACTTCTCCCCCGACCTGCAGCGCAGACCTGGCGGGTGGACAGGCGGAGCTGATGTCTGTTTTCCCTGGCCAGCCTCTCTCTCAGGCACGTCTCCATCCCCCGGTCTCAGTGCCCGGAGCTCAGACCAGCCCGACTCATCCCCACCGCTCAGTATCCAGCGATAGGCACGTGGCCCAGTCTAGCCAGTCAGAACACAACTCCTGGCCTGAGAGATTGCTTCAGGGATAGTCATGTGACTCACTCTGGGCCAATGAGAGCCTTTCCTGGGGCTTTTGAGGGAACTGTGAGAAAGAGGTTCCCTCCCTCCACTGGGGTTATATATAATCAAGCATAGAGGCACCTGTGGAGGGGGGAGCCTGCATGGTGAAGAATCGCCATAACAACAGCTAAGGGCAGAGGTGAAAACTCTGAAACTGTCATTTGACAACTGGATGCAGCCTTTCCTGAAGCTACTCTTGGGATTTTTTTAGTTAAACAGAGTCAATAAATTTTTTTGGAGTAAGCCCTGGTGACCTGGGTCTCTGACACAACCAAAGATGCCAGCTAGCCCTGGCTGGTGCGGCTCAGTTGGTTGGAGCGCCATACTGCACATCACAAGGTCACCGGTTTGAGTCCCGGTCAGGGCACACAGCTTGCTCTTATTGCTGCTGCTGTTACTGCGCTGGTAGAAGAGCTTTCACCAGATACATTTTCCCAACATCCGGTCTGTGCACACCGGTGCCAGACACGTGCCACACCTGATCCACAAAATGATTCTAATTGTTGGGCACATGAATAATTTTTAAAGTTATGAAGTCCCAGCACGTGAGCGCTGCTTTCTGTTTATGGACAGGGCAGCGGCATAGTCCAAGACGTGGCTTCAGGAGGCGTCTAGCCTCAGCCTGAACCCCCCAGAAGGTCCTGGAGTGTGAATGACCCCACAGAGCTGCGTCACCTCGAGGCAAGGTGACCAGGCTCCTATACCCATGTGCCCATCTCTGCCAGCAGACCCTCAGGGTTCTCTGGGTAAGGGGATTCCCACCAGTCCAGGTGAGTTCTCCAGAGAAGGGTGCAGCTGTGGGCCCCTAGCAGCCCGAACATGCAGAACCCCTGTTCTGGAGCTGGTTCGGTGCCGGGGACTGCTGTGGGCACCCACGGCCCCCAAGACAAAGGGCATGGTGCATTTCCTCGGAGGGAAGCTTGAGCCTGGGCTGATGGCCCAGGTAGGCACAGAGGACACCCCTACCTGTCGGTGAGCTGTGGCTGACCTGGGCTGTGACCAGCCCTGTCAGGACTGGAGAGAATGAGCTGCTCTTCCCGGGCTGTGACCTGTGCTGAAGCTCCCTTTGCAGTCCCATCCACACGTGCCACCTCATCCTCAGTGCCTCCCTGTGGCTCAGGCAGGACAAAAACGAGCCCCCTCAGGGCCGGTCAGCAGGAGGAGGGGAGTTTTGCTCCTCTGGATGGGGAGGCCACCTGTGGAAGCAGAGGGAAGTGATCAGGGACTGTCCTGAGGACCGTCTGAGAATTAGAATTAAATGGACACTTTTAGGAGCATTAGACATTTATGGTAGCCTTTAAAAGAATTAGAATTAATAGTCCGTCCATTAAAAGGGAACGTGTGGCCCTACATGCAAAGAGTCTCTCCCGGAGTCTGTTTCGCAAGGAAAGGGGCCTAAGACGAAAGGTGAAGTCACCTTTTCCAAATTACAATGTACTGATTAAAAAGTCATGGGGTCACATTAAAAAGTGTCCAGGGGACAAGAATCAAAATGGAGAAGTATGTTTCATGATCTCAGTACAAGGGCTGAGAGCACGTTTAATCATGTGTTATCAAATGTACAGGAAACTGGTGACAAGCCTTCATGTGGCAATTCATTCTGTTTCTCCAGCCTGTTATTACACATGCATTTTTCATAAAATTATAGTCAAGCACCTCCATGCACACCGTTGTCTCCCTGCCGTATTTTGCTCAGTGTATCATCTGTGTTGAGTCTCTGGAAACACTTTTAATGGTGGAAGGATAACCCACTGAGGGTGGTTGTTAGCAGACTGTTCCCCTCACGGTGCACACTTAGCCTGATTCGGGGTTTTAAATTATGAATCATGCCATAAAGGGAGATAGCCTTTTCTACATTTAGAATGAGTCCCCTTGGCTAGACTTCCAGAAGTGGAATGACTGTAATGTGAACCTATAAAAGCACATGGAAAACTGTTTTTGCAGTGGACAGACTGGTTGTAAAATCAGAAACGCTGAGTCAGCTGTGTCCTTCTTCTCAGCTTGATGACATGGGACAGCGTACGCAGGCTCTCCGGGCCCTGGGCCCCCGTGGGGAAAGCGTGGGAGCCGAGAGTGAAGGCAGAGCAAGAGTCCTGACCCCGGCTCCTGAGAGTGACCTTCAGGAAGAGGCACAGAGGCGCCAAGCCCTGGGGTTCCCCCCTGCCGCCGCGCCGGAAGAAGGGTCTGCCGCTAGGAGATGGGCTGTAATGAAGTTTCCTCTCTCCTTTTGAGTCGTTGGAAGGTTTATGGTTGGATTAATAGTGTTATGAATTGAGTTAAACAAGGCTTTCCTTCCCCCAGGACTTCAAATAGCGGAGATCAGATGAACCTGTAATTCTCCTCCACCTGCAGCAACTTTATTAAAATCTGTGTTAGCAGAAAGAGCAGAGCTGAGCTGAGCCGAGGGGCCAGGGGCTGAGGCCAGGCAGGACCTTCCGGGGTCCAGAGCAGACCTCCTGAAGCGGCATGGGTGCCGGGCATTTGTACCTGCCCAGTAAACAACTTTGTAAAATTAGGGCACTCAGATAAAGCTAACGTCTCTGTTGCCGTGCTCCCTAACCCAAATCCCACTCTTCAGGGACGTCACAGAGGGCTCCAGGCAGAGAGTAAGTAACTTCATCCACAACTCCTGAGGATTTTAAGATATGACTTGGTTGTGTGGCTCTAAGCTGGTTCTACCCTTCACCAGAAAACGGGCAGAGATAGGTGGTGGATGGGTGAATGCATGGGTGGGTGGAGGGACTGACGTCGGTACTTTCCCTGAGAAAACAGGTAGCGTTATTTTATTTCAATTTCTCGGCATAAATGTGATCCTACTCTACGTATTATGTTAGTCACTCCCCAGGATCCCTATTAACGTTCCAAGACCGAACCGCTCCATAGCGTTCCGCCGCCTGAATGCACCATGTTTTAGGTAGCTGTTACTCTCTCCTCGGGCACAGGGTGGTCGGCTGCCACAGCGCAAAGAGCATCGTGGGGCCTGGGGCAGTCTGCACACAATGTCTTCTCTGTGGTGAGAACGGAGCAATGAGGTCGCTGGGTGCCCCAACCCTGGGGGCGGGGGGTGCTCAGGAGCAAATCGAACAGCCAGCGGTGCCAGATGCATGCTTGGACCCTTCCTTCCAGCCAGCCTCCTGCCTGTGAGCAGGGAGAGGAGGGTACGCGCTCTGCAGACGGGGTCCAGAGAGGCAAGGGGACTTGCCTAAGTCTGTAGAGCCAGGAAGAGGCAAAGGGCAGACGAGTCAGGATGTGGCATAGTCAGAGAAGGTCAGGGGCAGGATTAGGAGGCGCCCGACGCACCAGCTGGGCAGGGGCCCGGGGAAATGGGTACCTCCTGTCCCCAGGGGTCCTGGCCTCAGCAGCCCCTGTGCTGTCTAAACACGCTGACAGCTCGACAGAAGGAACTTGGACAAGCCCTCACTAATTGCTGCCATCAGAGTGAATGATTCATACCCCTTTGCCCGTGCATAATTAGCTAATAAATTACAAATGAGCGCTCGTTTCTCAGGAGGCCGCAGGAGGGAGAGGCGCTGTCCGCCTGCACACCTTTGTCTTCCTCCGGGACAATCGCTAAATCACAGCACCCTTTGGAACCTCGAGCAATTTTTTCCCCTCTATCATTACCAGGCTCTCCTTGGCTCTGACACCTCAACTTCCGAAATCACCGCACCGAGCACCGACCGATCCACCAAACGCCTCTTCATCAGGGAAGAGCCCTGTCTGTTGTGGTGCACGCCCAGTGTGCAACGTGACCCTCAGCTGTCCTTCTGTAAGAAACAGACAAGAGAATGTCGGGTGCTGTCAAAGCCCACACCAGCCTGAGAAGTGAGCCCACAGGGGTGCCAGCACTTCCTGTCCCAAACACACACAGTCAGTCAACCAGAGAGCCCAGGAATGGCCCATCTGGACCCGAGGCGTGTCCTCCTACAGAATGCCCCCACGGGCAGTGCCCTCAGCAGTCCCCCAGCTCTGTCTCTTGCTTTAAACAGCGTTCAAACAGGACAGACCCAGGGACACCCCTCCTCCCACCCTCCAGCCCGCCTCCGACCTCTTTTCCAGTCGCCGCCTTCAGCACCTTCTCGGTTGTCCTCGGCCTCCGAGACCAGCCAACCTCGTTTTCTGACCTTAACACCTTATTTCCAGGCAACCAGGAGCTCCCAGATCTGTCAGAGTTACTCCACCAACATAGAGGCCCCGTCCACCGCCTGGCCACCCTGCATCAGCAGCCTCCCTCACCTACTTTTCTCTGGGCTCCTATTTCCATGGCGACAATGGGACTCTGAAGGGCGTGGGCCACTTCTTCCGTGAGTAGGCGGAGAAGTGCAAGTGCCCAGCGACTCTTGAAGAAGCCGAACCAGCGAGGCAGCCACCTGCTCTTCCGGGACATGCAGAGGCCCTCCCCAAGATGAGTAGGGTGACACTCGGGACATGTGGAAGCCACCGTGGACCTGGAGAAGAACCTGGCCGGGGCCCTTTTGGACCGCAGCCCCAGGTTCTGCCCACAGAGCCCGTCCGCTCTGTGACCTCCTGGTGCTCCACCTCCTGGATGAGCAGCTGAAGCCCAGCAAGAAGATGGACGCCCCCTGGTGCCCTCCATGGGCTGGCCGGCTGGGCTGGGTGGGGGTCTCCTTGAAAGGCTCCCCACTCAAGCACCACCAGGAGCCTGTGAAACCAGAGGACTGTGAGGGCCCCCCTGTACCCCCTGGTGTCTGGCTTCTGCCCGAGACCCTCCCTGCAGCCACTAGGGTCCCTTTAACCACCCGGGAGCCTCTCCCATTCCCTGGGCCAAATGGGAACAGTAAAGCTTTTTGCAGCAGAAGGAGGAGGAGGAGGAGGAGAATGCCCTGATGTTCAGACCGAGTGCCCCAGGAGGTGCTAGGCTGCAGCCACTCAGCTAAGGGAAGGAACGTTCTTTTCATTGAGGCAGAAACAGGCCGGGCGGGGAGCAGAGGTCTCGGTGCGTGATCCCACCCATCGGAGTGCTTCAGGCGATGCTCCTCCTCGTGCCCAGCGGGACTCGCAGCGTCCTCTCCAACCTCTCAGAGCATTTCGCCCGTCTCAGGAACCCTAGGACACGGCCCTGTCCTGGCGTCCCCACCCCCACCCCCGGTACAAGCTAAGAGTATGTGTCGGGTTGAGGTCCCAGGAACTGGGGTGCTCCTCCCTGGGCATGTGTAAGGTAGGGCTCTCTCCTTGCAAGCCATAGATGCCAAGCACACAGTGTAAGCCGTTTGCAAGATGAAAAAGCCCTGGAGACTGGTTGCAAAACATCTGACTGTGCTGAACACAACCGTGCACTTAGGAGAGGTCCAGACGGGGCGAGGGGGTGGAGAAGCAGGGGCCCTGTGCCTGGTGGTGGTAGTGGTGCAGCCACCGTGGAACACAGCACGGAGTTTCCTCGAATAAGTTAAAAATAGAATAGCATTTGACCCAGCGATCCCACTTCTGGAAACATATCAAAAAGGGTTGAAAGCGGCATCTGGAAGAGCTCTTCATGCCCTCCATCACTCGTGACAGCCGAGAGGCGGGAGCAGCCTGGATGCCCGGCAATGGGCGATGGATAAAGATGTGTGCTCCGTGGAATATTAGACAGCCTGTGAAAAGGACATCCCCCCACCTGCCACACCATGAGTGAAACGAGGACAGTGCGCTGAGTGAAATAAGTCCGTCGCAAAAACACAAATGCCGCCTGGCCTCAGAGTAGCCTACCTAACCCAGGCCGCCCGTTTCTGGGGGCTGACAGAGAGGGAGTGGGGAGCTGTTCTCTGGTGCGGGGTGTCCTGGGGTCTGTCGTGCGACAGGGCTTATGGTTGGCAATACCACACCGCAGACTCGGAAACTGTGGGGAGGATGAATGTTATATTCTGTGTTTTTTGCCAAAATAAAAAAGTAATGTATTGTACAAGTATGTTCATGTCGATAAATGCTAACCCATCCAAAAAAGGGTTAAGATGGTAAACTTTGTTTTGCTCATTTTATCACAATTAAGCATTTTTTGGTTTAAGCCATAAGGGAGATTTTAAAGGTTCCTGGAGCTGAGAAGAATTATCTTGAGAGACAGATTTAGTGAACGGCTCGTGCTAAACACCAACTGCTAAGAAATCGCCTGGTTGTCAGAAGAATACAGACACACAGAGCCCCTCCACCTGTCCCGTCAGGGATCCCAAGAGGGACAAGGTCATGCTTCTCCAGGGGCTGTGCTCAACCCTGGGCTTCTCCATCCATCTTTGAACTTGGGCACATTCCCTTGATTCTCTGTGCCTCAGTTTCTCCATCTGGGACATGTTGGGGCTGGAACAGTTCATTGAACTTTAATCATTAATCTTGTCTGATCCTGTCCTTAAGTTTTCTTTTCCTGTCTCCTTTCTTTCTTTCTTTCTACTTCTTTTGCCTTGGTAAAGTCTTGCAAAAAAAAATAATAAAATAAAGCCCCACGCACTCTCCATATGGCGCCCTTCCTGGAGGCCAGCCAACCCCCAGCTCCCCGGGGCTGGCGCGATGCATATGCATGGGCCAGGGAGGTTGCCCAGCCACCCACAGCGTGATCGCAGCCTGGCCCCAAATGTGCCCATGCCAGCCGGCCTCGGCACCACCTTCCCTTCCTGTCTGTCCCCAAATCGCCACTGCACTGTCACGCCTCAGAACAAGCAGAATGATGCAATTCCACAAGCCCAGTGTGCCCACTGCTGACTATGGTGCCGTAAACGGAAGAGCAGGGCATGGCCACAGAGACACGGGAGGCCTCCAGCTCAGACCCCACACAGTCACCAAGTGACGTTCCACATCAAGTCTCGTTGACGCACCGATGGCTCAGACAAGACCCTCGTCCTCCAACTTGAAACGTGGGTCCCCTTGCCAGGGCCCACCCCCTGGCATGCTCGGCGAATTAAGTTATTTAAAGTGAACCCTGTAGTTACCTTGGGAGAAGCAAACGGTGCTGCAGGACATGGCTGCCCGTGGTAGAAGACCAAAACAGACCCCATCGGGGGCTGTGAGTGCCGTGGGGCTCCCGCTCAGACTGCAGTCGGGACAGCACTGCCTGGTGCATCAGAAGTTCGGATGTCTTATCTTACCACCCACATTCTGGCCCTTTGCGTCAGTCACAGTTAGTCAGTCACGTATTATCTGGGAGCAGAGCAGGAAATTGTTGTGTTGTATTGGCTTTGGGGGTAAAGCCTTCATTTGTTCTAGGAAAACACTTAAGATATAAAATTCTGATGCCCTGTTTTGACATTTCTTGATTTTTTTTAATGTAGAGGAAGAATCACTATATAGAAATTGCCCAGGTTTCCCTAATTCCTGAGAGGCTGCTAAGAACTTACTGAGTGTGAGGTGCTGTCAGGGAATCGGGGATGCATCACACCAGATCCTACCCTCGAGCTCGCGGGGTAAGAGGGAGACCAAGTGTGTACATAGTAACCAAGACTCAAGGCAAAACCACCACTGTGCAGCAGGGTGGGGGAGAGGCACTGGAGGCCTGCTTGGAGGAGGTGGCACTTCAGCTGCACCTGGAAGGAAGAAACTAAACTTAGTATTTAGGGGCTGGGCGAAGCTGTGGAGGCCACTTGTTCTAACCCCTTCTGTTTGCATAAGCTGGGGCGTAGAAAGAAGTAAAGTCTCTCTAAGCACCATTTTAACGTCTAACTCCTAACTAACTGGACACAAGGAGCGGGAAGTGAAGGGCAGGCCAGTGAAGCAGAGAAGAAAGGAGAGGGTTCCAGGTGGAAGAAATGGCAGAAGCAAACACCAGCAAGTTCAAGAGTGCACCATCGCCCTTTAACGGGCATTAGCTTGACTCTCCTGCTGGACCCCACTCTGAATCCATGTGGTTCACATGGTGTTGACCCAACTCCAGGGTTGGGCACATGACCCAGTTCTGGCCAATCAGCTTGCTGCCTCCTCTGAGCCCCAGGGATTGGCTCAGTGATGGGTGCCCAGCCCAGGTGGGTCCAATGAGACCCAGTCTCCAGTGTGACAAAGCAAAGAAAAAAGGGGAACAAATCAGGCTGTGAGTGGGACCAGGTTCTAGGGAACAGGTTCATGAGAAGAGTGAACCCAGAGGAAAAGCAAGCTGAGAGGTGCAGAGAGACCAAGCACCAAGGCAGTGCCTGAGCCCCAAGTTCTGCCGTCTGAACCCACGCCTGCTCCTCCGTGGCAGGGCCGGTCGAGTCTCCGGTTGGCTCGGATCAACTGGGCTTGGGTTTCTGTCATTTTCTTCAGGGAAACTGAGACCCATTCTGCAATCCCCTGTCCCATACCCAGGCCCCCTAAATGGGTTGGTCTCCCACAAACCGACCTGAGCCCTGCCTACAGCCAGACTCTGGTGCTGGAACCTTCCTGGAAGGGAGCAGGAACACCTTTCCCAGAATCAGCCTTGCCCTGGGCGTTGCTATTTGTCAAGGAAACGCAGCCAGCATGTTGAGTGGTATCCCGGCGCCCCCTTACCAACTGCCGATCAAACCTACTGAGTCCATACACGCCCACGCCAGCGCTCTCCAGCCCCTCCACCTGCCTCTGTCAGCCCCGGTGCCCCCTTGAGACATGATCCCCAGCAGAGTGAATTAACCCCACAAATTAGTCTCTGATCCTCCCTCCCCCCTCTATCCGCTCTGATGGGATGCAGTGACAGCCAGGGGGAAGCACCGGCCTGGGCCAGACAGCAGCTGGGTGCAGACAAGTGCCTCCAGGGCGAGCTCATATTTAAAACTTCCTTTCATATATTTTTAATAAAACAACCGATACAAATTCAAAACCAACTTCATAAATCAAACATTATTCAATGTTGGCGGCTCCAAGGTTCCCTGGCGTAGGGCTGAGAGCCTGCATCTCTCCACGGCGGCGGGGAGGGGTGACGGGGGCTGGGTGCTCCAAGCTTGAGGTTCTGTGAAAGTTTTATTGGATTTCACAGCCCCTTAAGGGGAAACCCTTAAATGTCTTTGCAATTATAAGTCTAATAACACTTTCAGCCCTTGGACATAGCCTTGACTTGACAGAGATAAGGAACTGGAAGTTGCTCAGTCAATACCAAGCTATTAATCTCTGTCACCTCGCTGTCACCACGGCTCAGGAAAACAATGTCGTTTCTTGACCTAGGTGAAGGCACGGAGTGATTTTATTCCGAATGCCAGCATTCATCAACCCAGATGGTGTCACCCCTCACTCCCGGAGAGAACTTCCAGGTCTTTATCCGGCGGCGGTGACACCCTTCCCGTCCCCACAGTTTCTCTCAGTCTCGGCTCATTATTATTAGTTAGCACTTATTCAAGTGTAAAAAGCCTTTAAGAATAAAGTTTTTCCTGCCGGGAGAAGACCTGGCAGATGAATTGCTGGAGGCTGCTCCGGTTGACCTGAGCCAAGGACAAGCTGGAAGTCACCAGAGCGGGGGTTTGTTTACGTATTCAAAGGAAGGTTAATTTCTATCCCGTCTCTACCCAAATTTGATTGGGGTGGGGCTCTCCCCCTCCCTTAGTGGCATCCTCCTCCTTGACCTTGAAAGAAACCCGAGGAATTATGTAAAAGAAAAGCTGACAAAAATCCTAATGAGACACTGACCGGAAGAATCAGGATGTTCCCAGCTGAGCAGCCTGAGGCACCCACCCCCAACAGCGATGGGGTGGGAGTGGGGGGAACCCAGTCTATAGAGCGCAGGGTGGGATGAGACCACGTTGCGGGCACTGGCCCCAGAGCTCAGGGGGCCATCAGGCTTCCAGATGCCTGGGTCTGTCTTCGGGCTGGACCCAGGGTAGAGGACGCCTTGCAGAGTCTTGGTGTCTTCCGGAAAGCCTTGGGGTACGGGGAGCAGAGATCAGGCCGGGCTCTGGGCCCTGAACCCAAACCCAGGGGCAACTCTGCGTCAGAGACAGAGTTTGTGCCCTTGAAGGTCTTGAGGCCTGGACCCCTGCCGCTCCCCATGACTGAGCTCTAAAGAGATGCTCTGCCTTCTGTGAAGGTTGGTGCCTGGAGCAGTGGGGACAGCATGCTCCTGCCTTTTCTAAGCACCCTCTCCCGGTAAAGGCGATCTCGAACAGCCAATTAATTCACTAAATAGCAAACAAACAAACAAGCCTCTCTGTCTCTCCTGAGAAAACCCTGAGGACTTTCCCTTTTCCCCATGGGTTCCAGGAAGCTCCGATTTAAACTGTGTATTGAAGCTGGCATATTTGTGTTCAAATTTGGTCTTGGTTTCCTTCTGCTTCTAGGTGGGCAACATGTTATTATGTCCTTGCCTATAGGTCACTTTAGATTGCTTTTCCATAGGGCTGGGAAATGAATAAATATTTAGGAATTCGTACACAGAGCCCAGGGCTGGCATGGGCAGGCTCCGGTGTGGCCCTAGCTCAGCGTCTGACTCCCCTGCGGTCTAGGCGTTAGCCAGGCCTTGGCTTCCTCATCTACAGGGCGTGAGCCAGGGCAAAGCTGACTCTGACTCTCTCCCTCTTCCTTCCGGTCCCTCGGATGCCCACAGCGGAGTAGAGCATTAGGGGTCAGGGCAGGCACCCCAAGCCAGGCGCCTCCAGGGCATACGATAAAACCCTGGTCCCAGTTTCCTTGTAGCTGTCTGGGTTCGAGCACTGGAAGCCCCATGTCCCAGGCAACACCTCAGTCCAGGCGCAGCGGACAGCTGGTCAACCCACCAGGTTGCCACTCACTAGCTCTGTCACCTCGGGCGAGTGAGGTGAGCGGCCCGTGCCTCGGCTTCCTCAGTCTTCCTCAGTCTTCCTCAGCAGCTCGTGCACAGAGCTGCCCTCGGTGCTGGTGTGAATCGGAAGCGTGCTCCCATTTGTGAAGCGAGTAGGGCAGTCTTCACACATCGAAAGCACTGGGGTGGTAATGGGTAAGCGCTCTAGTCATTCACTTCCTGCTCAAGTTGGGGAAGCTTCGCAAAGCGGTTGTCTGCAGAGGGTTATCCCGACGTCCGTGGGAGCACGAGGAGCTGTCCTGAGAGGGCAAAGTCTTCGAGCTGTGCTGGGTAAAGTGGAGGGAGGCTCAGCTTCCAGGACAGCCAGGGCCTCTGTGACTCAGGGAAGCCACTCCTTCAGGGCCAGCGGCAGAGCCCAGCTGCCTGGAGCAGGTTGGGGCTAGCCAGCAGGTCAGGAGGCTGCCCCTGTCTCTGCCAGAGATTCCAGCCAGACCCCCACTTCCAGGAAGTGTCACGGAAGGGACGAAGTGTGGAAGTCGCTGGTCACTCCTGGTGAGAACCGGGCCTGGTTCTTCTGGGGGTGGGAAGAGGGCGGCCCAGGGTTTCCGGAGGATCTGCGGTCTCTCCGCAGGGCTGAGGCAGGGCTGAGGCAGGGCTGGAGCTGGGTGCCTGGGGCCGAGCCCCCCAGTGCCTTCCTCCCACACCCCCAGACAGCCAGGCTGCCTGGGCAGTGCTGAGTGGGCACCTGACTCAAGACTCATCCCTGTCAGTACATCGGTCCTTATGGGCGCTGCTCACCCAGCCAGGCCAAGCCGACCTCCGCCCTCCAGGCCCCTCCTCTCTGCTGGACAAACAGGACTCACAGGGCCACAGACTCCGCACCCTGGGATCTGCCACCACCTGCAATAGGCTCCCTTCCCCCTCTACTCCTGGGCGGGAAGTGAGCTCTTCCAAGGCACGGAGCAGCCAGAGAGCCCTCTCTCCTCATGGGTCCCCTGCAGACTCCAGCGCAGGGGCTGGCGCCTCAGGGGTCCTCGAGCTGTGCTGTTCAATATGGTAGCCACTAGCCACAATGAGGCTTTGTAAATGCATGAAAGTTAGATTAAAAGTCCAGTCCCTCCATCATGTAATCCGCACATGCTGAGCAGCTACTCATGGCTGCCACCTTGCATGTCACCGATAGAAAACATCTCCTTATCGGGCTATGCTGACCTAGAACATGTGAAAAACAGGGTTATTCGACGGGGACCCATCCTTCTAGAAGCTGTCACCGCCAGGAACTTAGGATTCTGTCCCAGAGACACAGGGCACAATTGGCCAAGAAGAATCCAAGGAGATTGTGTTGGTCCGGAATGCCCTCCATGCCCGAGGAGTCAACTAAGGTCACAGGAAAAGACTAATTCGGGGAAAGGGACATTCACAAAGATATTGTGAGCCAAACTTCCCAATCTGGCTCCCCGCTGGTGTGACACCTTATGACGGGCGGATGGGAGCAGAAAGCGACACCTTCACAGGGGCCAATATGCCTGAGCTCCCCACTGTAGCTCCACCCCCACCCCACCTTTGCCTCCGGTCCTGGGAGCGCTAGGCATGGTACAAACAACAGAATTCATGAGCTCTCTGCCTCCAAAATATGCCACAGTTATCTGACCAAGGAGAGCCCCAGACCCACCAGGCAGGGCAGGAGACTCACCTGTCACCCAGAGTCACCAGGACCCTGGAGGAGGGACGGCAAGGCCCCATGTGCAGTGAGGCAGAGGGCCGCGGGAGGCCCGCATGTGTCTCTACCCTGCCCAGATCTACTTCAAAAGTTAAGTACAGACCTCACTCACAAAGCCACCCGGCCTTCAAACAGAGATCCAGCCCTTACACGAAACTTCAAGGCAGAGCAGCTCCTTTCTTTCAAGAGCCTGGGACATAGCTGCTATCTGCACACCATAGTTCTAAAATACGAGACCGGTTCGAGAAAAAAACCTGTCTGGAGTCACGTGGATGCACACTCAGCTGGCCTGCGGATTCCACCTTCACGGAGGAAATTCACCTCTGAAAGGAAACTATTTCTAAACAACCCTAGGCAGAGGCAACCTTTCTTGCACATTCACGGTTCGCCCGACGAATAGCTGGGCGGTCCACACACCTTGTCCCGTTTACTCCTCACTTTGACCCCACCGCACAGATGCAGCCAGCTGCCCCATTTCACAAATGTGGGGATGGAGGCTTAGAGAAGTCTGACAGTGTGCCCGTAGACCCCCAGCAAGTAAGCAGAAATGATGAAGATTTGGTCCAATTTGTAGTTATAATGTGGGCTTCTCAGCCACCTTATGGGGTCATAATCTTTTCAAGTTTGAATGAGGGGACTGAAAATTCAATAGAAAATGTCAAAGAAGAAATTAGCTTCTGTAATAACTTCTAAATGGTTCAACTGAGCAGCTCTCTGAAAACTCAGATGATTAAAGATGTGGTCTGGCGTTTCCTTGGGCGGTTGGAAATTGCCTTTGTCTCCAGAAAATTTTCTCTCCCTCCTGATCACAGGAGTGAGACCAGGCTTGGAGGCCTGGTGGAAGGGGCTCCAAGGAGGGCCCGAGATGGGAGAGGGCAAGGAGGCGTTGACCAGGTCAGCCCCGATCACGTCCGTCCCCCACAGCAGCCCGCAGGGAGCCAGGCCAGCCGGCGCAGTTCCCTCCAGCTGCAGCGCTGGGTGGGTACCGGGCCACCCAGCCATAAATCAGCCCTCCAGCCTGCTCCACAGTGGCAATGCATCTCCTTCGAGCAGCCTGAGGAAAAATGGCTCCATCTGCTCACTGCTAGGTAATAAATAAAACAGAATTGGAGCAAAATAGATGGAAAGCAATTTTTGGAAGATGAATTTCTGGAAGAATTGGCCACCATTTGTGTACCTCTCCTGGTGCCGGAAATGGCTGCCTAAGACTCTGCCAGGCTTGATGACTTGAGGTGGCGCTAGTAGGAGAGAGAAGGGGAGGGAGAGAGGGGGAGAGGGAGGGAGAGAGAGGAGGAGGGAACTTCCTGATGAAGGGCAGGTCAGGAAAGGATTCTTGCAAAGGACTCCCCGTTACTGACTCTTCCCCTTCCTCTCTCTGACCTTTTCCTTATCTTCTCCATCACCACATTCTCCATCACCACCATCACCACCATCACCATCGTCATCACCATCACATCACTATCATCATCACCACCTCCATAACTGCCATCACCACATCACCACCATCACCACCACCATCATCATCACCACCATCAACATCATCACCACCATCATCACCATCACCACCATCATCACCATCACCATCACCACATCACCATCATCACCACCATCATCACCATCACCACCATCACCACCTTCACCACCTTCACCACCATCACCACCTTCACCACCATCACCACCATCACCACCATCATCACCATCACCACCATCACCACCTTCACCACCTTCACCACCATCACCACCTTCACCACCATCACCACCATCACCACCATCGACATCACCATCATGGCCACCATCATCATCGTCGTCATCATCACCACATGGTTAATCATCTCGTTGCCTCTCGGAGGCCTCACACGCTGTGTCAGCTGGTGCTGAAACACGCACATCTTCGTATGGCTAACCTTTCCAGTCTCTTCGAGACGCGCCCTGACCACACCACCCAAGACTGCGAAACCCTCCCCAGGGCATTCCCTCTGCCTCATCCTTCATTTATTTTTCTCCATTTGTTTCTGTCACCTTCTGATCTTTACAGCAACTTACTTATTCTGCCACTGTCTCATCCAGGAGAGGTGCTCCGAGGAGTATCTCTGTGTTGTTGGGCAGAGAATGACTCCTGACCCAAGGAGACTCTCGTGAATAACGTGTTGACTCAGCAGGCGCATGAATGAATGAAGGAGCGAGTCCTCACAACCTGGTGGAGCCTGTCTGGCCTGAGCCTCTCCCTCCACACTCCTCTCTTGCTTCTGGCCTTGCTACACGTCACACGCACTGTGGCGTCTGGCCACAGTTCCCCCACCTCCAGCCCCTTCCCTCGCTGTGGCATGCTGTCCCCCGCTCACCTTCCCAGGCGGGCTCCCGCTCTTCCTTCGGGTCTCATTCTTCCATTTCTTTTTCATTCCTGTGGAGCCCGTGCTCATTCATTTCCTCAGAGGGCAGGACGTCTGCCTGGGGCCCGCAGGGGCAGCAGCTTCTCCAGGTCACCCTTGTTGCCCCGGAGCCCCACATGGGGCTGGCGCAAAGCGGACATTCAAAGGGATACTCTGAACCCATTTGGGGGCTAGGAGGGGATTCGATACCAGCTCTACAGACGCCGCTGTACACGGCTCCCTGAGTTTCTTTTGTTCTGGGTCATGTCAGCCACGTCCACGGTCATGTCCATTATCTGCCCTCTTTCCCAGGGGACTTCCCTTGGCCCACTTTTTAGGTCATTGCTTGGTTGTTTGTGCTTTCTGGGCCGGGGACCATTCCAGAAGACCAGGTCAACCTCTTCATGTTCTCCTTGCACAAGACAAGGACACCAGAGAGATGGCGGTGGAGCCCCGGGCAGCACGTGGAAGGGGTTATGAAAGCAGAGTAGGGCGGTGGTACCTCTCTTGTTCCTGACCTGAGGGATGGGGACATGGAGGGACACTGAAGGTTTCAAATGGCTCCTGAAAGGTTGAAGACTTCTGTACTGTGATTCTCTATCCCCCTTGCTCTCTCTCTCCGTTTGGGCATCTCCCCGGGATGAACTATGAATCTAGAGCTCCATGTAAATACCAAGCAGGCCCCCTGCCCGTTGACCCACCTCATTCTGCAAAGCAGGAGAAGACGGAGCTCGAGGAGGAAACGAGGTCTACAGAAACAAAGCCAGGATGAAACTGCGGCCGAAACGTGAGATGTCTATTTCAAGCCAGATGAGGCAGACCACACTTCGGGAAAGGGGCAGTTAGAGCTTGCTGGTACCAGATTGGAGGTTCTGCTGCCACTGCTGCACCCACCTGCCTCCCCACGGGCAGTGCTGCTTCCTGGGCCCTCCTCCTCCTCCTCCGGGGGCCAGAAGCCCACTGGAGCCAGGACTCGGGCCCAGGGGCAGCCTCGGGGGACAGGGGGCTGGGCGACGCGGAAGTCCTGTGGATGCTGTCTATGGCAGTTCTGGTGGAGCGGCGGTGGGGGCGGGAGTACGTCAGACTGCACTTGGCGTAAGAGAACACGGGAGGGAAAGAACTGGGGAGGACAGACAGACAACCTATGAGAAACAGTGCTGTTGCGGTGACAGGAGGAACGCAGGTGTAGCTGACACAGCAGAGAGGGTCCAACCTCATGTCAGGAGGGGAGAGACGACAGCCTCGTTCGCACACTCTGGGGAATGAGCCACAAAGGGGAAAATTTGGGCCCAGTGGGAGACAGAGAGGGGGACCTCGGGAGTGATGTCCCTGAAGAGGCAGGAGTGTGAGCTCTAGAGCCAGGCTGGAGGGTGTGGCTTCATACAGGGGCCTGGGCGATCCTTGGGTGGTAAAGGGGGTGGGGGGATGGCAGAGAGTACGGATGCTGAGCCTTTACCTTCTGCACTCAGAGAGCCACCGACGATACCTCAGTCCCGGTCCGTCACCTTCCAGCCACTTCCAGTCATTCAAATAATAGTGTCCCTGTCATCTAGGCTCACACCTGTGATTGCATTTCCCTTCAGTCTCAGGCTTGACTCCAAGCCCATCCTCTTCGCTCCCCAGCCAGGCTCAAACTACTTATGAGAGAGGAGAAAAGGGGTCAAGGTCAGAGACCTGAGACGTGTCGCCTCCCCACCCCTGCTGTCCGAGCTCTTCCAGTTTGGAGGACGAGGAAGAACATGGGTGTTGGCGAGTGGGGCCCCGTTCTGTAGGAAGCTGTGGGTTTCATGTAAGCATTCATGGAGCTGGATCCCGCTTCACCCCAGCTTCTAGACAACGGGGGATCTCACTCAGAGAAGCTGTGCCACCTCCCTCTGGCCCTGTCGCCAGGGCCGCCTCTGAATCCCTTCTCTGGGCCCAGCACGGACCGGGCTTCCTGGGCCCTGTCCCTCCTTCATCCACAACTTCCAGAGCCGGGGAGCCCTGGATTGCCTACCCTCTTCCACCGCATTTTTCTCCATAGTCCTTCTCGCCACCTGATGGTATTTAGTCTGTTCATTTTGTTTATGGCCAACTCCCCACCAAAACTATAAAATTCGTGGGAGCAGGGACTTTGTCCTGTTCACAGTGAAATCCTCTGTGCCCCTGAGTACCTGCCACCTGGCTGACCACCAATAAATACTTGTTGAAGATATATGAATGAATGAATCAATGAATCAATGAAGGCAGGAAGTAGGAATTACACCCAACCTCTCTCTAAACAGTGTGTGGAAGATTATTATAGGAATTGCTCCAAAGAAAAATGTCCCCCCCCTCCACCCTCCACCTGGGGTAGGCCCCTCCCACATTGACTTCAGGCTTGGCCACGTGACTTGCTTTGGCCAATGGAGCATCAGCTGGTACATTGGGGCTTGTCTTCTTCTTGCTGCTGTTGGAACACAGTCGCTGTGTTAAAAAAAAAAAAAATCCAGGAAAGTGTGGCTCAGCTGACAGCCAACACAGATCACCAGACCACAATGAGGTCACCCTAGACCATTCAGCTACAGCCAGGGCCCTGGAAGGCGGCAGACACGGCGGCAGGGGGAGGGACCCACACCCAATAAGTGACTGTCATTGTGAGATGCCAGGCCTTAGAGGCATTTGCTATGCCACAACAGACAACTGTCACCGTGCGAGTCCCTCTGGCCCCCTCCATCCTGCTGGCGCAAGATGCCCCACAAAGTGGAGCCCCAAACTGCGTTCCTCTCTGCCCCTTGGCAGTGTTCAAACTCAGGAGTGCGGGGGACCCAACAAAGCCCCCACCCCTCCCAGGGTGTCCCCAGCCCGTGAGTCACTGTGGCAGCCGGTGCCAATTACTTTGCAGAAACCACTCCTGTCACCCAAGCTGAGCTCTGGGAAGAGCCCAGGCTGCTCCCCAAGCCCTCTGCCTGCCTGTGCACAGGAAACGGGGTGGCAGGGAGGGCAGGGGTGGTTCTCCTGGACTCTCTTGGGAGCTCCTGGCCAGAGAAGCCCTACGTCTTTTCCGAGAGAGTGAAGGAGGCGGGGCTGGGGGGCAGTTTCAGTAAGGTGCGCCCCCAGGAAGTGTCCTCCACAACTCAGCCCTGTGCTTCTGAACCCCCGCCCAGGGGCCCAGCTGGGCTCCGATGGGCCCTGCCTTGCGTTTCTCCTTCAGCCCGCAGGTCCGCAAATTGCAAGGGGGACAAAGAGTCAGCAGGACTTGGGGTTCCAGAAAGGAGTCTCAGTGGACACATCAACCCCCCGAAGCCCCATGGAGAGAGGCAGCTGGAATCCACTGCAAAGGGCCGGGCAGCGGGGTGGGGGGTGGGGAGTGGGCAGCCGCACTCCACCGTGCGCTCCCTGCAGGCCGTGGCGCCCAACCGCTCGGCTCCACTGACTCAGGGAAATTCACGCCCTGCTCTGCCAGGCAGGTGTCTCTCTCCGCCCACCTGTGCCGGCGGGAGTATAAACCTGCCAACAGCCGTGTTCTGGGAGCGACCTGCGCTGGCCGTGAACACGGATGCACGTGTCCGGATAGTGACTCGGACGAAGGACCTGAAAAATGTCACCAGACTTGGAAGGCCGCCTCCGTCCTGGGGGTGAATAGACTTTGGTCTAAAGGACTCAGCGTGGGGAGTTTTCTGCTGAGTCAGCTGTTCTCAGCACACTGGGAAAAGTCATGGGCTTGGAAGCCTCCAATAAAATATGTGAATTCCAGGGAATGGGGATGCTCACTAGAGGCTGCCACTTGGACATGATATGCCAGGTTCGAGTTGAATGTGGGTTTGGGTGCACTGGGTGCAGGGCTCTGGCTGCCCCCTAAAAAGGAGGACCCCAGGGTCAGCCCACTGCCAGATCCTGAGTTCTACGCAGAACAAGTCTCCACCACGGGGAAGGGGGTTCCCATGGAATTCTCCAGCAAGCTCCCCTCTTCACCCCTCAGTAGCATCCGCCCTCCCCTGTACTGCCAAAACACTGTCCCTTACTGCAGAATTTGCAATGCTTGAGAATGGTGACCCTGAGTTCAAGGCCGACTCCACCCCTCTGCCAGCTTTGTGAC
Organism: Tonatia bakeri; assembly: GCA_004024845.1. Lineage (NCBI taxonomy): Eukaryota > Metazoa > Chordata > Mammalia > Chiroptera > Phyllostomidae > Tonatia > Tonatia bakeri. The sequence continues at coordinate 90,463 of PVIA01004615.1, forward strand.
TGGGCCAGTGCCTGTACTACGAATGTCACGTAGCTTTTAAAGGGAGGGCGGGTAAGCAATAATAGTGCCTTTCAGAAGGGTCATCCAGAAAAGTTCTTACAATAAAAATAAATGGGGAAAGCCTGCAGCCTCTCCAGTCACTTCTCCACAAGCGTTCCTTGTGGGCTCCCGCCAGGAGCTCAGCCTGCACTAAGGGCACAGCCCAGCCCAGAACCGCAGGCTTTTCTGACTTTGAGTTCGAAGTGGCAGAGACAAAAGCTTTCCTGAGGCCGCTGCTGGACTCCAGGAATGAAAGACCATCCCGACAAAGGTCAATCGGTTAAATTTATTAGCTACTCAAAGAGGGATTTCCACTTGGCAATTAAGTTTGCAAATATTGTACAACCTGAGAGAGGGTGTTTCTGCAAACGGAGGTGTTCTTTTTTCATGTACTAATCAATTTGTGGGTGTTTCGGTTGCTTCATTAGCCCTGCGTGTAAATGAATCTCTGCGTATTGAAACTGCAAACCCCACCTGGTCGTGTTTGGCTTGTTTCTGAGATAAATCAGATTACTGGAGCCCAGCAAAGGTCCTTGGTTTTGAGAGTCACCAAAAGCCAGCCCGCTCCTCCAGCCGCCCGGACGTGGGGGCTGGGAGGGCTGGGAGGACCGGGAGTCTTGCGGCCGGGCTAATCTGTTCGTCCACAGAGAGGCCTCTGCGGCAGGTCTCATCATTTCAGCTCTTAGGCAAAGCTGCCTGTTGAGTGGTGAAATCCTCTGAGCCCTTTGGGTCTCCTGCCAGGGCCTTGATACTACTGAGGAATAGAAGATATGTTTCCCAGTGCCCAGGCAGAGGCGAGAGCTGGCAGGGAAAACCCATTCCCTGTCTCACTAAGAGGGGTGGGAGGTCAAAGAAAGGGCAAGTACATGACCATTTCTGACTCCTTAACCCAGAAGGCCGACTCCTCCAGGAAGCCTCCTCTGACTGCACTCGACCGCACTTGCCTGCAGCACCCTGTCCTTCCTCCTCTTCCCCCCAAGGTGGCCACACCCCGGCTCTCTCCTGTGATTCACTAGGGTGTGGGCTCCTGGAAGCAGGCAGACGGGTTCAAATCCTGACTCTGCCATCCGTTAGCTCTCAGATACTTTCCTCTCCTGTACAGTGATAGTGATAATATTCTGTCTCCTCATATAGCCCAAGCAAGGCTCACAGGGGAGGAGTGGTGTGAAAACCTGTGGCGATGGGCAAGCAAGTGTGGGTTATCTTCTCGATTTTTCGAAAGCAGAGGCTGAGTTGTTGCTTCCCCCATGGGCTCCCCACGCTGCCCAGGCACAACTCTTAAAGAAGCCCGAGCCCTGTCCTAAGAGCCTCGCACGTGCTGTTCCCTTTGCCCGGAACGCACTTCTCCCAGCTTCTGTGTGGCTGGCCCTCACCTGCAGTGGGCTGCCCTGCGAGAGGCCCTTCCTGGCCACCCCACTTGGGGGGGCTCCCTCTGAACCTCTGTTCGAAGGCTCCTGTTGATAGGATCTCTGGGTAAAACAGGACCCCAAAGCTTAGGGGCTTAAAACAACGAACACTTGTGATGATACAGCTTCTGTGGGTCACAGGCCCCACACTTAGCTGGGCCCTCGGCTCGGGGTGTCTCACAGCTGGAATCAGGGTGTGGACAGAGGCTGCCGTCCCCTCACGGCCCAGCGGCAGGCAGGGCCGCCTCCCGGCTCCCTCGCAAAGCTGCGACCGGACTCCAGTCCTCGCTGGCTGTAGGCTGCTGATGCAGGTCCCCTGCCACTCGGACTCTCTCGGGGCTCTGCGGACGTGGCAGCTGGCTTCTGTCAGAGTTCGGGCTCAGAGAGAGATGGAGATCACTGGCAAGCACGACGGATGTCGTGGTTTCTTTATAATCTTCACAGGGACATCCCAGTACTTTTCCTTCTGCAGAAGGAAGCCCCTGGGCCCAGGAGGCACGGTGGGGTGGGGGCGGGGGGCGGCGGGGGAGTGGTTCAGAGGCAGGACCACCAGAAGGCAGGATGGTCAGTGGTCATCCGCAGGCCACCTGTCGGCATCATCTGTGTGACACTTTTGCAGCGGATTTCTGTATTCACCTGTTCACAGTGAAACGTCTTCTGCCAGACAGTGAGCTCCGTGAGGGCAAGCTGCTCAGAGGAGGTTAACAAACAGCAGACAGATAAGCGCAGCGTGGTGCTGCAGGCTGGCGGAGGGTGCGACCGGACCGTCCTCGAGGCCTGAAGGGACAGGCCCTGCGGGCCACGTTGGTGCCTCTCTGCTTCTTCAGACCTCACGAGGGGCCACAGCTCTCACCTTGCAAAGTGACAGAGAAATTTCCCCGTTTCTGCAGGAGGATTTGTTTTGCCTTCCGGGTCCCCGACAGAATTTCCAGTACCATGCCAAGTCACCCCTCTGTGTCGGGAGACGGCTGGGGAGGCCGGGACCGACGGAGGGAGGAGGCCAGTTCTGCCGGGCACAGTGACCCGCTGACAGGGTCCGACTGGCCAGCCGGCAGGGCCCTGAGAGCATGCTGTCCGCTGCCCGCCGCCCAATTGACGGATCGTTTGCCAAGCAGCCTGGCCAGCGGGAGCTTTGACCTTGGCGACAGAGTGATCTGTCTTCATGGAAACACACTGTCATAAACACATGTCTCAATTTTGCCTGGGAAGGTGCTGGGCTGTGCGAGGAGAGAGCCTTGGACGTGGCTAAGGAGGAAAAATTCGTGGCCCGTTCGGGGGCATGGAAGCAGCTAGAAGCGGCCAGAGTGACCCTGGAGAGCAGGGCTGGAGACGAGGCCCCTCCCTTGTCTGCGGCAAGGCCGGCTGGACAGGGACTGCTCCCTGGGCAGGGTACTGGGCCCCACACCTCCCACTGTCGATGCCCAGGCCTCCGCCTGTCACCAAGGACAGGTGGGACGGGCACCTTCAGAGACAGAGCCTTTGGCTTTTACGACCCTCGCAGCAAAAACCATGTACTGGCCTCAGCTTCCTCCTGAAGGCCGAGGAGGTGATGCCCCAGGGGGCAGGGTCGGTGACAGATGGGGCAGATTCAGCATCCCCTCTCGGAGGACCCGGCTGAGCACTCCCCCGCTCCGTGCTGACAGCCGCAAGGGAGATCATCTGCCAGGGTCGGGCGCTGCTGCCGGAGCCGCCAACTCACGAACACCGACGACAGGCATTGACCAGAGCCCGGGGTGTCTTATTAAAGAGAAGAAAGGACAGGAAGAGGAGCTCAGAGCCCCTGCCAGGCCCCCATTTTGAGTGACACGGCATAGGGGTATTATGGGATGGCGGAGTCAGGCTATTTCGGGATGAAGTGGACAAACAGACGATGTTTGCAGGGAGAGAATAAAAGCAGAGGTGCCCTGAGAAGCCAATGGTCAGCAGCTGATAGAGAGACACTGGCCAGAAAGGGGGTGGCAGGTGGGGGCTTCTGGGGGCAGGCCCCAGGTTCACAGCCAAAGGCAAACCACAGGCCTTTGCTGTCAGATCGCTATTATCACCCCCCACCCCGTGACCTGGGGGTGGGGGCCTGAAGGAGGCAGGGTCCAAGGTCTCCATCACTCTGACAAGGGGCCAGGGTCCATCTACCTGTAGGCAGAGGGCCAGACAGGCCGATCTCCGTGGAGGCCCTTCCCAGAGCCATGAGCTCTCTCCAGGGCGTCGGTGGCTCTCTCCCCTGGTTCTCCGTGCGTCCAGTGGCTTGGGCCAGAGCCCGGTTTAAGGCACTGAACGTTGGGAGCCAGAGATCCAGTCCTGCGGTTTTAAGGATGGCGCGATGTCTATTTGTGGTCGTATATTATGTATATATATATTTTTTACTTCATATCCCAGGAGGCGGGAGTGGAGACAGTAACCCACAAGCCTGACCTCAGTGCACAGCCATCTCCCAGCCCGGCCCCAGCTGGGGACTCGAGGCTGCTCCAACCAGCTCCTCGGAGGTGTCCCCTGCCCGTGGCGCCCATGGGAGCCTGAGGCACAGGGAGTGTGGGGACAAAGGAATCAGTGCTGTGTAGGGGATGCAAAGCAGAATTAAGGACATCCTTGAACTCAGTGTGAACGAACACCAAGTATAACCCAAATCTGTACCCCATAGCTGATAGTTCCTGAGTATTATCTAGTAACACCCAGGGGCAGAGCACCCCAGGACCAGCCCACACAGCCCTTCCAATGTGCGTGTCTGTTCCAGCCACATCCAGCGTCAGTTTAACCTTAGCCCCACGGAGGGTGAGTTTTACGTGTCAACCTGACCTGCACATGAGATGCCCAGACATTCGCTTCAATGTCAGTGTTTCTAGGTGAGGTTAGCATTGGAATCAGTAAACTGAGCAAAACAGATTACTCGGCCCCACCCCCCAAAATGCAGGTGGGCTTCCCCTGATCTGCTAAGGGCCTGGATAGAACAGAGACGTGCAGGGAGGAAGACTTCACCGCTGCCTGGCTGCGGGAGTCCCAGCCCCCTGCACTTGACCTTCCACGCTCAGTTCCCCGGGTTCTCAGGCTCAGGTCCAGCTCTCCTGGGCCTCCAGCTTTCCAAGAGCAGGTCAGCTGGCCCCGGGGCCCTCAGGCTCCATAATGATGTGAGCCAACTCCTTGTAATCTCTCCTAGGTATTACATACATGGTTACATGTATATAAGTACACACTAGTGTACAGTGTACAGACACACTAGTGTGTATATGCTAATGCACTCCTCACCCCAAAATACTGATCCAGGCACTCGACGGCAGCCTGGGGAATATGCTGAGTCTTTGGGTCAGGGTACTCCATAAGGGTTTGAAATCAGAGTAATAATCGAAGATCCGTGAGCCATGGTCAACAAGCTATTCCTATTTCAAAAGGAAACAACCCTTTGAAGACAACCACCTCACGTACCGTGTGGAATTCACTAAAATTTATGGCCAAACCCACCCAGTTCTCCCTCCTTCCTTTTGACTTTGGGGTCTGGTGTGCGCTAGTCATCCTGTCCCATAAGGCTGCGCACGCCGCCAGGGCTCAGAGACCAGGAGAAGGGGGTTTCACACAGACCCTTGGGGTTCACAGCCAGACAACCGCTGTGCTGGGGGCGCACAGAGCCGGGCCTTCTGACACTCCAGGAGAGCCCACACCTCTACAGTGTTAAAGTGACATCCCCAATGTTTAAGGGGAGTCCACCATGTCTGATCTTTTCCATCAGCAAAGAGAGGGTTTAGTCACCACAAAGCCATACGACGTGACTGAGGGCCAGATGCTGCTCCACGGCAAACACCGGCTGTGCCTGATCCAGGGTCCTGGAGTTTCTGGGTTACTGATGGTAATTTTGGTTTCTGCTACTTTGGACTCTGGGTGTGGTCTTTGTTTCTTTTCTTTTATTTTCTTTCACATCAAAGGGTCTCCCAGAGACAGTAAAAGGGAAAAAAGAGAAGGAATAAAACAACAACCTCACTATAGTTTGAGGTCCTTCTCTTCTGAAAAGTGCTCGGATGCATCTTGTGGTACCGAAGGGGCCAGGGAACGGCGCAGCTTCGAGTGGACAGGTTCAGGGACAGGCAGACAGAGAGAGAGGAGCAGGGAGCAGAGGGAAGGCTTTCCAGGCTGGGCCAGGACCGCCTGCCCTCCCAGCATCCCCCGGAGACCCCTTTGACACGACAGCTCCTTGTTCTGCGAGGGCTGCTATTCCCCTGGCTGACCACGGACAGCTGCTGACCCACCGAAAGAAGAGTCCGCAGGTGACTCAAATCTATGTCCTACACGGTGGTCGATACCACGGGCATCAGCCCCCTTGTCTGAATGTGTAACTCAGTCAGTGTTGGGAAGGGGGGGCAAGACTGTGCCCCTGAAAGCCTGCTGCGAACAGCAGAAAATGTGGGTGATTTCATTAGCTGAGATGGCTTTGTCATATTTCTGCTGAAGCAAAGGGTAACAAATGAAGGTGAATGATTCAGCACCCTGGCCAGCTCCACAAGCCTGGTTGGGGGGACCCTGCCGCCCCCAGCCTTGGGCTCCCCCTGGGTGTGTTGCTGAAAACAGACTGGACCCTGTGACTGGAAGGAGCCCCAGAGACTAGGCCTGTGCCACTCCCCAAGGTCAATCAGACCTGGTCCCCACAGGAGGAGGGACCCAGGCTGAGCAGAGACGGTGGGTCCCCAGACCAGCCTGCGGTCGGGCCTTCCGGCACACTGTGGGGCTCGCGCAGTGGGGGCCCCCAGACCGGAGCTTGCTTCTTGCTTTTGGTGCTATTTCCCTCAGAGGCAGCCATGAGTGTTCTTTGGACTCAAGGGGCCAGTTGGGGTAAAACTCAAATAGACCTTTCCTTCTCTTCTGATCCTGGCCCAACAAAACACATCTGGGACCCTTGGTGTGACTTTTAGGAGTTCAGAAGGCAGTGCTCAGAGTCACAGGCCATCTTTCTAGTGTCCCCACAGACATCAAGGAGACACCCGAGCAGGCATCAGACCAGGGCATTCTTCCCTCTGACCTTGGACAGCCGCCCTAAAACTCCAGGTGTTAATCGCTGGCTCCCAAAGGACATGCTGAAGCAGATGCCACCATCAGAACATCCCCCTGTGAGCCCACCTTCAGGTGGCCTGCAGATGGCCTGGCATGCCGCGCAGCCAGACAGCCCCTCCTCCCCTGCAGTCTCAGAGCTGGATGGATCTGCCCTCTGGGCCCAGATGTCCGACACCCACAGACTCACAACTGGAATAAAACTGCCATGCGGCCGCAGCATGGCCAGGACAAACCTGAGTCCAGGTCAGGTGGCCCACAGGCCGGGTCACTGTGTCTCAGGATCTCTGAGCCTCCTGGGCCCCTGGCTATCTTGTGTGGGCCACAGACACCTAGAAAACACACAACCTCCCTCCCTTCCTCCCCCCCCCTCACTCAACCATCTGTTCAGCCAGCATCTCCCCAGGGCCCCCTGTGTTCCAAGCCCAGAAATGGATGAGACACAGCCTTGGCCTCCGGCCCCCACCGTCCTGGGGGAGACAACCTCATCACCACTCTTTTGGGGGCACATGAGAAGACCAGGCTCATACACAGCCTGGGGATTTCATTTTGAGCCTCCTGCCTTCCCTCTTTGGGGTGTGCCCCAAGGTCTGACCTCAATCTCCAAGTTTGCTTTCTGACCCCACATGGGAGTCTCAGACAGTCTCCGAATCCCCTTCAAATTCACAGTCTCGCCACCATCCCTGGGGAAACCCTAGGGTCCAGAAAGGAGAAACGACCGGCTTAGACCCCAGGTGTCCATGGCAGCGCGGCGGTGCGGCCCCATCCCTCCTTCAGAGCAGCAGTGGTGAGACTTCTGACAAAAGGAGGGCAAAGGGATGATTGTGCAGCCTGGCCCTGCCCTGGCCTGGCGGGCCTGGTGAGCCAGCTGCGAGCGGGCCAATACACCGGCCGTGGGCTCCCCGGAGCCCTGCGCCCCTGTGTGTAGACAGGTGGGGGTGGAGAGAAGTGGGCCAACCCATATGGTTTTTCTCCATTTGTCCCCGTGCCATGGCTTTGGCACTGAGTCACTGACTGAATCCCCACGGCCATAAAGACGGGTGTCAAGCCTGCCTCCTCTCATTGGCCCCATCACCGAAGCACCCACCCTCTCCCTCTGCAGCCCAGAGGGCACTGCCCTCCGCTGGCAGAGCCCGCACCAGCACTGCTGGGCTGCTTCCCCGGGCCCGCCACTAACCTCCGGGCCCAGCGCTATGGGGATTAACCTTGTCACTTGCGTTTTGGACGCCACGACTCCCAGTGTCTTCAAAGCCACGGCGATCTCCCCGGGGAGGTCAGACAAAGGAACAGGTGCTTTATCAGAAGACCTCTCACAGAGACGGCTTCATTATCCAAGAGTGGCTTAGCACGGGCTTCATGAAGATGACCAGGGCAGGCGGGCAGCTCACGTGGCTGGTGTTTGAGAGCCTGACGCATCCAGGGCGTGGGCCTTCTTCAGCTTCAGCGCAGGATCGGCCCTGTTTGCACTGGGAATCGGCTCCTGTGCGGACGCCCCAGCCCTGGTGTGCTCAAGCTGAGGAGACACGGGGCCTGTCCCACCTCGCGAACCGCCTCCCCGCCCACGAAGCTGCCCCGCACCCGAGCCAGACCCTCCGGAGGCTGAGACACGTTGCTCACGGGGCCAGGCACCCGTGTCCTTCCCCTCACGTAGCGACTTTCCGCCTCCCCGTCCCCATCCATTTATCCTAAACAAATTATTCAGCCAGGTTGACAAGCATGAAAAAACATGAACTATCTGGGCTTTTCAAAGGAGGTTTTTTTTCTAAATATGATTCAGCATGCTCTGATCTCCCACTGCATTTACATCAAATGTCCCATGCCAGCTCTTAAACGGACACTGCCCTGTCTGCTGGTGGGGGCTCACTTCTTTGACTCTGCTCTGTCAGACGATTCCCCAATCCACCTGCAGTGGAAAATTCCACCTTCCAGAAGCTCTGCAAGATGCCCAAGGGGGCCCTTGGGAGAATGTAGCAGTGTGACTGGGCGAGCAGAACAGGAATGCAGAAGGCCCTCCCAGGGAAGCGCCGTCTCAGCAGAGTTTGGAGTAAAGAAGAGGGAGCCACGCCAGGTTCTAGGGAGAGAGCATTCCACTAGAGAAAACGGTGGCTGCCCGTCTCCCCCAACTGGGGATGCCACCAACCAAGCTGGGTCACATTACTGCTGTCATAGATCGTGTGACAGGAAGGCCAGCTCTTGCCACAGTCAGAGAGGAGCAGGCAGACCCGAGAGGGAGGGCCCTGCAAGGACAGGTCTGTCCTCTCTGCAGGAGGTGCCGAGAGCCCCGGCGGCAGGAGCTCCCTATCTTCCTTGTCGTCGCCTTCCCAGACCCCAGCACAGAGTTTGGTATGCAGCGCCCCAACAGAGCTAGTTGTATAAGAAAATGGATGAGGAACGGGAGGAAAAGGGTTAGAAGAATGCAGCTGGCTGGTCAGATGGCCGCAGATGCATGGTCCCTGGCTTGCAGGGCCCGGGGGTGAGTCACACATTGCTTCCTGGTAATGACTGTTAACTATGATTTGGTGAGCACTCGCCACACTCCGTGTGTCCCTGAGCACTGTGGCAATTGCCTCTTGTAATCCCCCCAAAACACCTTGAAAGAGGTATTACATATCTCCTTGTGGCACCCAAAGACACCACGTCCCACACACCCACCTCGCCATCTACCCCACTCACACGCGGAGGTGGAGAGGACGGTGGATCGGATTGCAGCGGGACCTTTCTGGGCAGCCCTGCACCCCACCTTGCCCGTGACCCCATCACACTCATGAAGAAGTCTTTGGAGAAGTGGCTTCCCCCAGCCTCCCGGGCTCATAGTCCTGGGTTTCGGGTTCTGTCACTTTTCCCGGTTCCCTTGCACTGTGTCTTTCCACTCATTTAAATATGTTTACGGAGCTCCTGTGATGTGTCTGGCACTGGAAATATATCAATAAACAAAGCAGATAAAAGTTCTAGAACTGCTGGTCCCCCCTCCAGGAGGTCATCCATGGCACTTTAAACAAGAGTACAGCAGAGGGACTGGCAGGCTGTCTCTAGCCGCCCCCTGCCCCCACACCCATGACTCAGACCCCTGAAATGCAGGGATGCTATTCCATCCAGCAAGATGGGAAACGGCAGTGAGGAGTGCCGAGCGCCGATGAGACAAAGAGAGAAGTCTTCTCCAGGCCCAGGGCGGGCCTCTTTGAACACAGCAGGGAGGATGCCCCAGCCGCCAGTCTCCTCTGGGGCCAGACTTGGTGGCCAGACCCCACAGCTGGCTCTCAGAACAACTCCAGGCCCCACGCGCTTGCACACAATGCCAGCCTGGCACATCCCTTGGTTTCCTCCACTGCTCACCTGAGGTCCCAACCCCCCTCCCAGGCCACCCACCCATGGTCCTGCTCCCCCACTGGTGCCTTCCCTGCCTCTCCCACCTCCACTTTGGAATGGAAGGGCCGGGAAGCGGGGCAGAGGAAGGAGAGTGCCATTTCTCTGGCAGACATCAGCTCCCTGGGGGAACTGAGCTGGGACAAGACGGCCATCGGCCTCCTCTGCAGGCATCGCTCCGATTCCCGGGGAAGCAGGTCCTCCTGGAGGCCAACTCAAGTCCCTTGCTTCCCGCTGAGCCCGAGGCACTGTGTGTCCTCACTGCCCTAGGCGTGTGTCCCCGACAGAGGACCTCACACCTCGGTCTGGGAGAGGAAAACACCCCCCCACACACACGTTTCTTCTATAAGTGTCCAACTGCTCCACCCCCCTTGGCCTTTAAACCTCAAACAATCCAAACACCCTGTGCCCAAACCCTCCGCAGTCTGGGGCACCGAATCCCAACGGCCTGCCGTGACCACCCAGGAGCCGGGTGCACTTGGGCAAGTTCCTAGATCCTTCCTGGCCTCATTTCCCAGCCTGTGCAATGGGAACAATGACACTGACCTCATTCAAGTTCTTGTGAGCATGTGCACACCTGTTCGCTCAGCTCCTGGTCCACTGGGGGCATGAAATTGGAGGTTCTCTGTGCTGGGTGCTCACTGAATCCCCAGGGAGCTCTTAAAAACATGGGCATCTGAATCCCAACAAGTGCCACGAAACTGCAAACCCTGGGGGTGGGAACTGGGCATCAGGACTTCTTAAGACTCCCTGGGTGATCCTTAATTGCAGCTAGAAAAACAGCCACTTCCCTGGATTAATGGTGGCTGTTATGGATTCTGCGGTTGCTGTTTTTAAGCTACGTGGTCCAGATGCAAATCCGAAAGTCCAAGGCCTCCGAGAGGAAAGTCTCGCCTGTATCTGAAAACGTTTGTGTTTGTGACTCTCAGCCACGCCTCCCCCTCCTTCCCAGGGAGCGAGAGGAGCCTCCATGGCCCACGGCTGGCGTCTTAGGTAAAAGGCACCTAATCAAACATTTCAGGGATAATTGGCAAATTGGCTCTTCATGAGAGGGAAGTAATCTGAATTAAGCAGGGTGAGTTAGCGGGGAGAGGGGCCCGCGGCTCAGGGGGACTCCAGGCTGGTGCCACATCTGCATAAATGGATCCAGCAGCAGGCTGCTGCTCCCTGTGTGGCCCTGCGCGGCTGCTCTGTGTCTGAGCAGCAGATGAAGGCGGTTGGAGAGGGGCGCCCCGGCGGCAAATGTGGATTCCAAAGCCATCGATGTTTGATTAGGGGGGTACCAACCTTGGTACCCCAACAACCGCAAGCAGGCAAAGGCCAAGGACATCCCAGGAAACAAAACAGCCTCGTATTCCAATCGTGCTCAGACTGGAACAAGCCGGTCGTTTTGTGACCTCCCCGCCGGGCGGCGGGATTTATGACAACCATGTCTTCAAAGGCGATCGTTTAGAAAAGGGAAGGAAATAAAAAAGGCACAACGATCTCTCCTCATGTCCCCTTGCCTCTGAATCAGAGTCAGGGCTCTCATTATTGCATTAGCCCGTCTTATTCGCTCCGTGGGGACTGGGTTCACGAGCGGTTGATTTAAGCTGCAATTAAAAGCCCCAATCACACAAATACATTTTCAGAAGATAATTGGGTGCATCGCGCCAGCTCGCTGGCTGGTTAGCCAGCTCTAATTGTTGGCCAGCAAACGGAAAGCAAGTGCAAGTAAATAATTCATCCAAAGCCACATGAAGGAGAAGGAAGAGGTGTTCCCATTGATCAAGGACTCTGCCCTCTGCCCTGAACGGGGGCCTGGCCTTTGCTCAGGACCGCAGATCCATCACTGCCCTGGAAGACAGGCCGGCCCACAGGGAGGTGGCCGGGGAGTCCCCACTGCGTCGCATACGTTAGCACAGAAGTTCTGAGAGAGGCTTTCTAGCTCCCTCTTCTCCTTCCACATTCTGCTTTTTTCTTTCTTTCCTTTTTTTACAGCGAAGCTGCCCCCCAAATGAGTCACAAGGTCTTTACGTTTTCCTCTTTCTCCCCACTCTCCTCTTGTATAAATAAGCACAGGGTAGGAGTTTGAACTAAAGAATACCTTGTCATTATTCTTTTTCTAGAGGGATGGCAGAACCATCGACACATAGAATAGATTTCCTCTGCTGGTTACAAGTTCCCCGTCGCCGGGGAGACAGGTTGGGCGGGGCCTCGTGCAGCAGAGAACTGTCAGGTGCTGGATGAGAGGTCATAAAACATCAAAGGAGGGTGGCTGATCTTTACCATGCTTCAGGCAAACTGCACCCTGGTTTTCCTCTGGGGGAGCTCTCCTCCCCGCTCTCAGCCTGCAGACACTGGGCAGTCGAACCTCCTAGTGTCTGCGCATGCTCCCTCACCTCCCTCTCCACAGGAAGAGCGAGCATACCTGTCTGAGCCACATGCTTGACTTTGGCCCCTAGAACACCGGTCAGGACACACCACAGCTGAGCAGAAGCTTCAAACCGTTTGCACGGATCAGCTCAACTCCCTGTTCTTCCTTGCGCCTCAGAGCTGGTCTGACACACGTAGGGGACGTCCCTGCGACCTGGGTGAGAGGGTACAGGGTGGGTACCCAGCAGAGCCTGGGAGGGCCAAGGTGGCAGCATTCACAAGCATGGGAAGTGCTGGATCCGCTCCTGGGCAGTAGGAGAGGAAGAGGCAACATTCCCAGGGGGCACAGCTGGAATCGGGTTGGATGGAGTTGCTGCCTGTTTCTTAGCACCACAAAACTAGAAAGTAAGGCCCCGCTGGGTAGGAAACCCAGCCTGAGACAGAGACGCCAGGCCCCGCGACATCCCTGGAGCTTAAGAGCAGGTCCTCCTCCAGCTGCCTCCAGGACGGGAGCCGAATCCGTCTTTGCTCAGGTCTCTCTGCACTGGGTGTGTGCCGTTGCACCCAAGAGAATTTTCACCCAAACAGATTCCAAGACAGTTGGAGAGCACCTTCTCCATGAACCCCTCAAGACTCAGCAGAGCCCCGAATCAGCAGCAGGGCTGCCCAAGGACCCAGGAGCCCACAAAGCCTTCGGATGGGCCCTGCCTCGTGGTTGTGTGCTGAGCCACAATCTCAAGACTGGATCCCAGAAGTCTGGGCGGGAGGAAAGACTTTCATAGAATTCCAAGGGCAGCTGGGCATTTCCCCCGCAGCCCCAGAGCGGCCCCCGGGAGCCTTGTCCCCCTCCCCACCCACATCATCAATCATCACAGCCGCACGAGACTCCGCCGGGCCCGTGCTGGGCTTTTATTTCCCACCGCGTCAATGACAATCGGATTTAGATGAATAATTTCCTCACCAACAGCCATTTCTTCCCGATATAAGTCAGAAACTAAATAATACAAACTGACTAAAATATCATTGCAGAATCAATAAAACATCCTCAACAGATAATTACAGCATTAATGCACTTATTCTCCGGTCGGTGCATCAATCATCGTTAATGGGGATAAGTTGAAATGATTTTAATTAAAGGCACTTGGGCTCCATCGCCCTGAGTCATAGGATGCTGAAGCCGAGAGCTGGCGGAGCTAGGAAGCCAGGGGTCCCCACATCCAGGGCTTGCTGGCACCGTGGGGACCTTTAGAGGTGCTTCGGGGACCGCTGTAGGAAGTAACGGGGAGTGAGAGGATTGTCAAAGCCCTGAGATTTCCGGTCTCATTTCAAACAGAACATCTCTGACTATGAATTTATTTTAAAATGGTTCAGGCTGCAACAGGAACAAGAAGAAGAGAAAGAAGGGACAGGTGAAATAACAGAGGAAGGACAGGATGCGTTTCAAAGCCACTGATCGGACCCAACCTCCTTGTTTTTATATTGGGGAAACTGAAGCTGTAATCGTGGGGCAGACTGGCCCATTGTCACCTGCGTGACACCCCAGCAGGGTGACTCCCACACTGACGTCTTTCCTGTTGGATCTGCTTTGCACATTTTAGATTTTGGAGACCAAGAATTGACTTCGTGGCGGCAAAGAGAATTTGGGGCAGGCTGCCCCCAAAATGCCACTCGTACCACGCCTCATACCTGGCCCAAGTCTACGCCCAACATTCTTGGTGGGGATAGCTGCAACCTTCACTAGTGGCTGATTCTGCCCTTAGCCATACTTCATTCATGGGTATGCCATCTACTGTGCTGTGCTGGACACTCAGATAAACAGGGAGGCTCGGGGCGGTGGCCAAGCCCATGAGTTCCACAAAGGAAGGTCAAGTCTGCAGAGCAGCCCTCCCGGTGCAGGACTCAGCTGGTGTGTCTCCCCCGTGAGCTCAGGGGGGAAGGAACGGCGTCTGTCACCCACTGCGTGTTTCCAAAGCCTTGCATGACACTCGGCACATGCTAGAGACTCAGTAACTATGTGTCAGACACTCTAAAATAGCAATAATAAGAGTTAACACTTATCGTGTACCACATGCTATGGAAACCTGTTTGTAGTAGAGTATTCCGTCTTTACCACGACCTAGGAATCACGCTATTCATAGAGATTATGTCACGAATCCCATTTCTCAGCCAAGGCACAGAAGGGTTAAGGGTATTGCCCAAAGTCACACTGACAGTGGACGATGGAACTGGCATTTGATTCTAAGCCACTTCCAAAGGCTTCACCCCTTATTCTTAATCCCCCCCAAGATGTCATGAGAGCTCCGAGGAGCAATGGACAACTTCTGGAAGGAAAGTAAGAAGAACTTCATGGGAGAGGTGCCAACAAGTCTGTGCCTCAGCAAACGGGTAGAATCTGGATTCAAGGAAGTGAAGAGGGATGCATCCAGAGAAGGGGACAGAGTGAGGGGAGGCCTCGGGCACACAGGCAAGACAAGTTCAATGGGACTGGAGAATGTTCTCTATAAAGGAAGCATAAAGAAACGTGATCAGAGAGAAGGGTCAGGCCAGGTACCAGGAGGCCCTCACCCTCACGGGCCACGGGAGAGGACATGATTAGAGCTCAGTTTCAGACAGACTTTCTGTCAGGCCTACCTTAGAGGTCAGAGGTGGGGATGGAGTGGCCGAGGAAGACAAAAGTTCCAAAGGCCAAGTCCAGGCCTCTGCAACAGGCGGGCCAAAGCTGGATGCAGGACCCAGGTCCCAGACATCACAGGAGAGCTGGTGCCATTAGTTGGGCAAGCAGCCTGGCCAGTTTCACCCCTGTTGACCCGGCCTGGCGCTCTTGGCCTACAGGTGACCTTAGATGCACCTGCATTTCTGTCACCTGCAGAAACAGAGTCTCCCTGCTGCTGCTGTAAATCCAGAAGCTGACTCTGTGGACAGTACCTCAGGCCCCGACAGATGCACATTTTTCAGGTGCAGATGTCAACAGGTATGCCGACCCCTGGAGCCTTTAGAAGCATCCTCAACTGAAATCCCTCCATGCTGTGAATTCCTAGATGCTCTTGGGGAAGGCTCTCAGCCTTGGTTTCAGCAGACGCACTGAAGTCATACAGGTCTAAAGAACCTTAGACTTGGTGCAAAAGCATCAGTGGCCATCAAGTCCAAAGCATTGGCAGCTGCACCTGCTCCTTCCGAGACCTAGAATCCATGCCTCTGGGTCACCACACTGACTCCATCATTCCTGACTTGGGGGGACTGCACCCAGGAGCGCCAAAGGACAGTGTGGCCGACTCCAGCTAGCCCGGTGCAGGGACAGTGTTCGGGAAGAAGCCCAAGGGGACGGAACGAAGGCCCTGCAAGGTGACTCTGAGGTCACTGGCTGCCGGGTGGAAGGGAGAAGTCTGTGTATTTAAGGGAACCTGTGAAGCCCTGGGTTCCCCTGCCTGCGAGGGTCTGGGTTCCTCTTCTGTGCACCGATTGCGCTGAGGGTGTGGCTTCCTCCTCTTCCTCATGCTGTCACTTCACAGCGCCTTCTGTCCAGAGGTGAGATGTGTGTCTTCACCCCATAACTCTGGGCTGGTCTTGCGACCAAGACTGGACCTAAGGTAAGACACACGAGGGGTCGAGGGCTCAAAATTTCAGGAAGCATGCACCCTCAGAGTCATGCACGTGGAGGGCCAACGCCTGAGAGTGAGGACCCCTTAAGATTTGTGCCCTAGGTGCTTTCCTGCTGGAGACTTGCTTTGGCCAATAGAGTGTGGCCGAAGGGTCCTTATGTCCGTGCTGAGCCACAACTTGGAACCTGCCACTGCCAACAGAGCAAGCTGGGGCTCACCTGCTGGAGGACAAGAGGCCACACTGTCCCAACCTCATTCTAGGCCAGCCAGCCCCCTGCTGACCTACCAGCTGACCCCTGATGTACGAACAAGCCCAGCAGAGATCAGTCCAGGGTGACTCAGCGGAGCCGCCTGTGGACCTACAGACCTGTGAGAAGTCATCCGGGGCCACTGTTTGAGGACGTTTGGGGGCTGTTTGCTATTCAGCGACAGACAGCTCACACCCCCTCCTGGCCTCTCCTCTCACTGCATCACAGGTGCTTTCTTCTCCCAGGTATCTTGTTGAAGTCAACACGTAAATGACTCTGCATTCAGTGATATGTATCAAGACAGGTTTGGAAGAGATCTGAGTTTCCAGGATGTAAAGTGAAGCAAGTTCTCCTGGTCCTGACTCTGCCAGTAACCTTGAACAATTCCCCTTCCATCTCTGGGACTGGAGACCCTTGTCTTAAAAATGAGCGGCTCGCTCCAGAGCGAAAGCAACTCCAGTTTCTTGGGGCTGGCTGCCCGCATGTGGAGTGGAAGGGTTCTGAGCTCAGCAAGAAAGAGGCTGCTGTGGATTAGGGACCACTGTGGTGCTCGAGGAGGAGGGGGGACAGGGAGGTGAGATGGGGGCAGGTCCCACACCCCCAGTTGACATGGCTAGCCCAGATCCACCCAAGGACCCTTAGGCACCCAAATCCCTGCTGAGGTCGGCATCTCCCACCGGGCCCATCCAGCTCCGAACGCCTCTTGCCACCTCAGAGAGCTCTGCCTTTACTGACTGCCCTGTGCCCTGCAGCTCAGACCCAGCAGCCCCTGCCCTCAGGCAACACGGGGATGGCAAGCCTGGGACGGCCCGAGTTGCAGTGTCAGGGCGGTGGCCAGTGGACAGCACTTCACCCAGTGGGACTCGCCCCACACAGCTGGCCTGGCAGAATGGCCTTCAGCAGGTGTAGTGCTAAGGACAAAAAAACCTCTAATGGATATGCATTCAAATTGGGCGGGGTGGGGGGGCTCACTTTTACTGTCGTTACAGAAATTGACCCTCAAGAAGGCCTCTTTTCTGGGAAGCACAGCACAATAAAGTCAAAGGAAGACTCCTGGGGGAGGGTCCCCTCCAGAACTGACATCCTCACAGCAGCTTGGACCACCTCCCTTGGCCCCCACCCCACTCCCAACCCACCCGCCTAGCTGGCAGGTGAATTTCCACTTGAACAAAACCCAAGGCTTTAGGTCCCGAGTTCTGGCTGTCCTCCTTCAGAGGACAGAGCCGGGGGAGGTTAAAAATAGTTCTTCGCATATGGAAATCACTTCACAGCTTACAAATTGCATTCACGACTTTAGTTTCATTCCATCCTCAAGACAGACCTCCGAGGAGAAAACCGAGGTCCAGACAGGTTGGGTGACAAGTCTCGGGGCAAGTGGGCAGCAGGAGGAGGAGGTGGCACCAGGACACGGATCTTCTCATTGAGACGCTGACCTCTCTGCAACAACGCACACTGCGTCTCTTGTCTGCCACCGCCCACCGTGGCCACGTGACCACCGCCTGCATTGCTCCATCACCACCCACCCCACCTCCGGATGGAGGGCTTGGGCGTGTTACTCCGCTTCCCTCCACAGCCACACCCGCACCGTCAGGTTTCTGTAACGACTACGTGCCTCCAGGCATCGGCGAGAGAGCTAACAGGCCTGAGTGGGCTTGACGCAGTGCCCACTGAGGCGTGACGTCCACAAACACGTCACGGCAGTAAGCGTGGAAGGACACCATAACAGTAACGGTACTGCCTGCAAGCTAAGCCAAAGGAGCGGGGCAAACCTGGTCCCACTGGAGGCCAGAGCCCTCTTCCCGGCATCTAGCTGCTCTCCAAAGGTGCTTCCAATCGTGGGGGGAACCAGAGCACACCCCGAAAACATCCCCACGTCCCACTCGTCAACCTATCGAGGGCTCCACCCAACGTGGGCTGTGTCAGGGTAGGGCACAGCAAATGCATTGGGGAAGGAAGACCGGGTCATATATAATCAGGTGTGTGATTAGTCATGCTAATGACATTTATTATACTACAAGGAGAACTAATTTGTGATAATTTAATCATCAACAAACAACTGTGCAGGAAAGGAGAAGCCAGGTTGTGGGATTTTCAAATACGGGCTCTTGACTGACAGGTGCAGCGTGACCCTGAACTTGAGTGATTCTGCAGGAATGATGACCAGCAACTGCGTGGCGACCCCAGAGTTTACAGGGGACCTGCGCGTGCAGAATCTCACTGGACCCCTGGATAGCCTTGCGTGGAAACGCCCTGCTGAACTTAATTTACGATGACAGCCTAAGGCTGGAGGTGAGAAGGGGCACCAGACAGGTCACAGCCCCTCATCTTCTGATTCCAGAGCTCATCCCCATCTTTCTGGACTAGAGTGCACATACAGGAACACCTGTGAGACCTTACAAAGAAATAAATATTATAAATACCAGTCCCCAGCACTTTTTTATTATGATGCAGCACTTCGGGGGTGAAAGGCGGGACTCATTCAGAAACACGCTCCCAGTTGGGAACCACGTACTTCGGATGAAAAGAGGGAGACAGCCCAGCACGATGGGAAGGCGTGGGCTGGACGCTTCTCCGGGTACGTTTGAAACTTGACTCCACCTCTTCCCAGCTGTGGGACCTGGGGCAAGTTCCTTAATCCCCCCAGGCCCCGGTTTCCTCACCGGCAAACAGAAATAAGAGCATCTCCTATAACTGATGAGAAACTAAGAAAATGGAAATCGGAAGTGGACATGGAAACTACGGTAGAGAAAGTCCTTGACCCCTGCGGACAGGATAACTCAAGGTTGGTCCCTGGGGACCCTGGGGCTGGAGCCCTTTGACCCGGGAGCGCAGGGATGGAGGACCGAACTGTGTGACCCAGAGCTGTTGTTCTCCTGCGTCAAAATCTACTGTGAATGTTTACAATTTTAATGCTTATGAAGCAAAAACTGAAACACAAAACAACTGCTCCCCGAGAACGGAGTGCTCACCTTCTCCTGACAAAAGGTCGGCCCCAGAGCACCCAGGGGGTGCTCCTAACACCCAGTTACTGTGGCAGCGGCCCCGCCACCAGACTGCCCTGGGGGCGCGGTCTCCCTCCCCACCACCCCCACCGCCCGCCCTGGAGAGGTCCTGGACTGCTTTCCCTTCCGCTCTTTGACAAAAACAAAAGGGTCAAATAAAAGGCATTCTCCTCTGCTCGGGAGTCCCGGGCAGAGATCAGTGATCCTTCTGTAGAGGGACAGATGCGTTCAAGATATTCCAGTCTCTGGTTCCCTGGGGCTCCAGACAGGCCTTTGATGGGTCCCAGACCTTGACCTAACTCACTGAGGCTCCTGCTGGCCCTGTCCTGGATTGTCCCACCCTGGCAGCTGACCCAGACACTCGAGCTGGTAACAGTTGGGACAGCGGTCAGAGGCAGGGACTCGGCAAATGCTCGTGGCCAGAAGCCCCGGGCAGCAGTGGACGCTGCAGCGTCAGCCTGGGGGCTTCTCCCCCTTTCCCAGCTGAGGAATTCTGACCTCTCAACTCAGTTCTCGGACACCCAGGCCCACGGCAGAACCAGCACCCTGGATGGAGGAGGGGCTCTGAGAAAGTCAGTCCAAAAGCCCCAGGAGTCCGCCCGTGACTCAGCGAGCGAGGGGCTGCCCTTGCATCTCAGGCCACAGACAGCCGAGGTACCAAACCTTAGGTGCTCTCGTTGGCTGGGGAGAAAAAAACCTGGCTTCGGCCCGTCTTGGGAACATTCCAGCTGTCAAAGCGGGAAGTTAATGAGCTGGTGATGGAGAGGAACATGCCCCCTCTTTTTAAACTTAGGCTTCATCCTCGCTGCCTAATTGCACCCAGCTGTTCCACTCCCTCCCAAGCTGGTTTCAGCTCTAAGGCCCCGGCTGCCTGGCCCAGAGCGCAGGGGAAGGGAAGGCCAGTTAATGGTCAGATTAGATCCCAAACTCAACGCAGAGAAACCCATGTCACTCAGCTCTGGCCCACAGAGGCGGGCCCACACCCCAGGAGGCCCACACCCAATGAATGCAGGCTACGTCTGGCTTGGAGGCACATGTAGTTGAAAGTAATACCCAATTATGTAATTCTGAACAGTTAAAAACATTTATGTCAGAAGATTTCACCTAAAAAAATCTAGATTTCCGGTGTCTTACCACACTGAAGCTCTAACCACACTAGGCCTATGTTCTGTGGGCATCGCATCAGCGAGACTGGGTCGCAGCTGCCCAGTGAGGGTGTGCAGACTCAGTGCACCGCACTCCCCACCACTCCCTACTGCCTGGACACTTGGTCCTTTGCATTTGTCACCCTGACTACTGTTTCCTGACCTGGGTTTTGGTATTTTCCATCTGTACAAAGACAGTGTTAGCCAGAATGGTTGCCATGGGGGCAGGAAGCCAGAGCTGATGCCCTAACCCCCCAGAGGGCTGAGCACAGAAAGGCCGGGCCAGAGAAGCAGGCCGTTGCCTCTGCAGGAACTTGGGGACATGCACATGCCCGCCTCTCTGGGACCACAGCCATCCTCCAAGTCCCTCCCCCACTGACCACTGACCCCCCTTCACCGTCCACCAGCCCTGGCCTGGGGAGCCAGAGGCAGGGAAGCATCACCGCCCTCAGAGGGGCTGTGACTTCCACAGGCTGCACCCTTTCTGCCCAGGGGGGCTCCCTCTCAGACCCTTCCCACAGCCGGATTGCATGAAAGACAAGCAGGGAGAAATCTGGCTCAACAGAGAAGAGGCTCGGGCTGGGCTGGTGGGTGCTTGCCCGGCTCTGTGGGGCGAGAACAGCCAGGCGGGACGGGGGACGCCCCTGCCCCCTCTGATTGCACATGCACGAGCCATCTCACCCACGCCGCTCAGCCAGCCTGCAGAGCAGCCCGACGTTGTAAGATTACCAAGGCCAGTTTGTTACGAAGCCGCTTCCTCTTTGTCTGTCCTTGCGCCAACAGCAGCAGAAGGGACACTAATTAGAGGGTGAATTATTAGCTTCCCATGGTGCACTGCTGGGACATTAAAAATGAGGGGTTTTGCTGCCTGCCTTTTAGATGGTTTGTCTTGGTTTAATATATTCTTGTTTTGAGGTGAGCAGCAGGGGACAGTTTTTATGATTATAATTGTTGCATAATTACTGGCCTAAGGTTGCCTATTGTTAAATAAAAATGCTGAGATACTAATGTTTTATTGAACAGTACAAGGAGATAAAATTGTAATATCTTTTCCTGAGCAATCGAAGCTGCTCATTTGCAGCCTGGTGACAACCCGCAGTTCCTACGGAAGAGGCGGACGGATCTGCCCGGACGGGGTGTCGGATGTGAAATATCTGCTTGGGGAGAAGAAGAAGGAGCAGAGGAGGGGAAGGGGAGCTGAGGAGCTCTTGGACCCGCCCTGACGATCTCTGTGCGAGGCAGGGGCAGGCTGAGACCCGGGTTCCCTCCCAGGCGCGCGCATGCACACTGCAGGGAGGTGGACTCGCAGCCGGCGGGCTCCCAGGCAGCAGGTCCCACGGAGGATGCCCATTCCTGCAAGAGAAACCAAAGGGAAACTGAGGCAGAGATACCGAGGGCTGCAGACACCATCAGTGGGCCGCTGGGGTCCATACTTTCTCCCCTGGGAACTCTTTAAAATAGATGAAAACGTCTGCAAACACGTATTCACAGAGATGCAGGCACCCCCGTGCTCACTGCTGCATCATTCACAGAGGCCCAGACGTGGAACAGCCGAAGTGCCCTTCACTGGATGACCGATAAGGAAGATTGGTCCGAATATACATTGGAACGCTACTCAGCCAGAAGAGAAGATGAAATATTGTCCATTTAACAACCAAATGGACAGAGCTTGAGGATATTGTGCTAAGGGAAATAAGTTAGACAGAAACAGTCAAGAACAATATGATTTCGATCCTGCGTGAGATTTGAAACTGCAGCTCAAAGACACAAACCACATTACGGTGGTGACCCAATGAGGGGGTGGGCGCACAGTAAAGGGTACAGGGGTCAAGTACATGGTAACAAAAGACAATTTGACTTTGGGTGGTGAGCACGCAGCGCCGTATGTGGATGGTGTGTTATAGAACCGTACACTAGAAACCTATATAATTTTATTAACCAATGTCGCCCAATAAATTTTATTGAAAAAAGAAAAAAAGTGAAAGATTCCACCGAATGAGAAAAATGTTTTAAAATCATATATCTGAAGGAATTTGTATCTAGACTATAGAAAGAACTATCACAACTTAACAAAAAGACAACCCAATTAAAAATGGACAAAGAATCCGAATAGACATTTCTATAAAGAAAATAAGCAAATGGCCATAGGCACATGAAAGATACTCAACGTCACCAGCCATCAGAGAAATGCAAATTAACACTGCGATGAGACAGCACTCCACACCCACCAGAGTAGCTACAACCAAAAAGACAGGAGGTACCAAGTATAGGTGAGGATGCCCAGGGACTGGAGCCCCCTCCCCACCGGTGGGACTGTGAAAGGGGGCGGCTGGACTGGAACACCGACTGGCAGCTCTCAGAAGGGGAGACATGGAGTTCCCGTGGCGCCCAGCAGTTCCTCTCCCGAACAGTCACCCAGGCAAAGCACAGGCGCGGCCACACCGGCACCTGTCCACGAAGGGCCACGGCGGCGATGTTTTCTTTCATGGCCAGAAAGGGGAAGTGGTCCAAACGTCCGTTCTCTAATGAATGAATAGTAAAACGTAGGCGAGTCATACAATGGGAAGTTATTGGGCAATAAAAAGGAATAAAATATGAATACAGGCTGCAATGTCGATAAATTTTGAACACATGCTAAGTCCAAAGAGCCAGGCAGAAAAAAGCCACAGGTTGTGCGATTCCATTTACATGAAATATGTGGAATATGCAAGTCCCTGGAGATGGAAACTGGATTAGGAGTTGCCAGGGGCTGTGGGGAGCAGCAGGAGCTCAGGCAGTGTCCGCCAACCGGGGGTGAAAAGGCACTAAAATTGACTGTGGCGATGGGCACGCGACTCTGGGAAGGTCCTGGAAGCCAGTGCGCCATGTGCTTTGAATGGGCAAACTGTGCACTATATGAGCTAGAGCTCAGCAAAGCTGTTATTTTGGCGTTTTATTAAGAGCCTATAATATACAAAATCACTTATTTTGTAGGTGGAGAAGCCCATGAAGTTGCCGAGCACCTCCCAGGTCATGGCTTAGACACAAACCCAAGCCCCTGATGACCTGTCTCCCTGGTCGGCTCCAGCTCACCGGACAGACAGGCCTCACGCCCGCCCGTCTGTCTGTCTCCAAAGCACAGTTCCTGCAGCCTGGATGCTGGGGACTGCCCTACTCCTCCACCCCCACCCTCTATCTTGTTGCCCCACCGCCCAGTCTCCCCACTGAAGCCAGAGGGACCTCTGCAAAGTGTACGCCTCCATGTCAGCACTTCCCAGTAACTGGCTGTCGCCCCTAAGAAAAGCTGCAGCCCTCCCCACGGTCCGTCTACCAGACCCGCTTCTGCAGCCTGCCCCCCACCTTCTCCCTGCCTTTCAGCACACTCAGTCACACTGCCCCGGTTTTATTTTGTTCAAATACTATAGCCCTTCGCCCCGACCCCGAGGCCTTGGCCACACCATTCTCCCTGCTGGAAGTACTCTTGCTACCTCGCCTCCTAATTATCCTCTATTCTCAGTGAAAAAAGAAACACTTCCTGGGGGAAGCCTCCTTTGGTCCCCTCTTCCCCAGATTGCCTCACTGCGCGTTCTCATAATGCCTAGAAGTTTCTTATAATCACATTTGTACCTAAATCACGACTGTGTGGCGTCGCCTCCCTGCTATATACTGTAAACCTCACGGGAGCAGGGTTCTGTCCCTCTCATGCATCTGTTTGATCCCCAAAACCTAACATGATGCCTGCAATGGAGAAAGTAAGAGCAAACATTTGCTGAATGAATGAATGAATGAATGAATGCATGGAGCAACAGAGAGGGGCATGATGGGTACGATGTGAGTGGGGCACACAGGGAACACCGCCACTGCATAAACGGGGACTCTCCCCATTGGGATGGACTCATGGGAAGGGCCCCTGAAGCAGAGAGGACTCAGAAACCAAGCTCAGAATCACAGACGTGGATGGACCCTGCATTCCAAATTCCTGCCTTCTGGAGCTGGACCCTGAGGGTCACTTTGGAAAACCATATTCCCTCCCGGCACCCACCATTGCTCCAGAACAAGATCTGTGGGAATAAAACCCCAAACTTCTGGGTGTGGTGTTGGAAACGGAATATCCGGGCCCCAGCTCACCGAGGTCAGCCCATGAGGTACACACCGCGTGGGTTCCCACTCTCCCTCGAAACTCCCTCAACGGGAGGCAGAGTCAGGAGCTCTTTCTCAGCCAGTCCAACAGCCCCATTTCCCCCTGCTTGGGGACCTGTTGCCGCTCCCTCGTTTAGGTGTTACAGGAAGTGGTTGGCCTGTGCTTAGGATCCGAGTTCAATGAAACACACACACACCTTTCCTCCAGTCCCATTGGGCACAGAAAGCTCACATAGACCGTGAGGGGCACATGGCGAGAACGGACACCGACATCTCTCTCATTTCAGCCCCTTTGGGACCTCTGGATGAAAAGGTTGGCTGACACCCTCCCAGCTAACTCTTGTCTCCCCATCTCCCCAGGCGCACCAACAAATTCATGGAAGTCGCTCCGAATAAGTCAAGAAGCTGAGTCCACTGCATGGAACATATAAACTAAATATACTGAAAGATACGTCTTTTCAGACTGTAAGACGTACCTTTCCTCCCACCCCCAAATTTGGGAGAAACAATGGTTGTTAATGCTGCTGTTGAGTTCTGTTGACATTTACATTGGTGAAATATTATGTTATTTATGTTATTAAATATTTTACCACATTTTTCTGCTTCAAAATTTTTGTCCCTATTTTCCTCCTCCAAAACCCAGGTACATCTTGTGGTCCAAAAAATACCGTAAGCTGTGTTTCCATGTAATCTGGGTCAGTAACAACTGACATTTAAAAAAGAAAAAAAAAAAAAAAAAAAACACAGGCAGTGGCCACGTGGAAATTCCAGAAAAGAATGGCAACTTCTACTGCAGTCCATTAAAAGTGGTCCAGTTCATAACCCAAAAGCAATCTTTTCCAAAACCGCCTTCCTCCACGTCCACGACCTCTCACACCCGTGACCACTTCCCTGGAATGGCTCTCAAGCAAAATGCTCAGCCCGCCCCCTCCACAGCCCCCTCGGGCAGTCTCTCCCTCTCTCTCTCCCCCTCTCTCTCTCTCCCTCTCTCTCTCCCTCTCCCTCTCTCTCTCTCTCTCTCCCTCTCTCTCTCCCTCCCTCTCATCAACACAGCATCTCTAATTCCCTTTCCTTCACACCCTACACAGTCACTTCCCACTATAGAGATGACCAGGGCATGGCGGGTGACCCAAATCTGACACGCACATGCACGTACATGCGTGTGTGTGTTCCCCACAACGTGTTGTAAAAATATTTATTTGAGTCAGTTGCCATCTGTTTCAGAGATTTACACGTGAAAACCACATCTCCGGCTTCCCTTGAAAAATCCAGAGACATGGCAGTCAGGGCCCGAGGTCCCCCTGGGAAGCAGGTGACCACTGTCCAGCTGATGCTGGCGCCCCCTTTGGGAGGAGACTGGCAGTCACCGTTTCCCATGTCCCCGAGCTGGCCCACCTCGGGGCCAGGCTCTGTGATATCGAGTAGGTGACCCTTGCTCTGTGCACAGTTCCTATTCCACCTTCCAGACTGAAACCCGGGCTCTTCTTTAGCCGTGGAGCGGGAGCCACAAGCAGGAAACGAGCGAGGTCAAGCCCCCTTCCCACAAGCACACCCCAGACCCAGCTTCCGGCAAAGGGGAGGATAGTAGCTGATGTCTCTCTGCACCCCCCGAGTGACCCTGCACCTGGCCCAGAGGAGACACTCCACACCCATCACCATAGGATGGTCAGAGCAACGGCCGAGGCTACTTCTCCCGTGGAGATGAAAGCGTCCCGGTGTGGCCTTGCCCATCCTCTCCGCAGACGGACTGTCCCCAGGCTAAGGGGAGGCTGGGATGCCAGTCAGGGAGCAGCTGGGCAGAAGTGGTGGAGAGGGGGACCGGGAGGCAGGAATGTCCCTGTGTGGCCCCCAGCCCGAGCCCGAGTGGGCCTCATGTCCTTCCTCTGAGCAGTCTGGCTCGGTGGCCAGATGGCAACGCCCTCCCCACCCCTTAGTCCAGGCAGGCTGTGAATAGGCACTGCCGAGCGGGGTCCCTGTCAGCCCAGCCCCAGGGTCCAGAGCTGCCTTCTTCCAGCAAGTGACGACTTTTTAATTTCCAGCCTTTGAGTCCCTGGTGACAGAGGTGGAGACAGAGCTGAGGATGGCATATGGATCCTGCAAAACCAGAGAGATCAGGGCAGGGAGCAACCTTGAGAGGTCATCTCTCCCCTGCCTGGCCAGATTCTCTCTCCCCAGCCCAGACCCACCTCTTTCAGGAAGCCTTCCTAGACTACCCCATCCTAAGGCTCTCTCTCTGCCCCCCAAACACCTCTTGTACCATTCACAACATACCCAGGTGAGGCACGCATCCTGGAAGGCAGACACTGGTTGAACTTGGAGCCAGACACATACACTTGAGTCTTGGCTTTGATCCTCACAGTGGGTGCGAGACCTTGGAAAGACTGTCTGGCCTCTCTGACCCTCAGTTTCCTAAAATGGAGGTCGGTCCCTTCCCTGATGATGCCCAGCATTACTGAGAGGGTTGCAGAGGGTGATATGGGCAAGCGTCCTCAGCAAAGTTGATAAGAAAAAGGAGCATGACAGGCTGCCTTCCCACCTCTCAACCTTCCCTCCTTAATAGAGTCTTGAGAGCAGGTGCTCACTCCCAGCCTCCCAGGAAGCTCTGGGGCTCCTGGAAGACGAGGACTCTTGTCTCCTAGCAACAGGCCCAGGACTCACCCCACAGAAGGTGCTCGGTGAGAGCTGTGTACCCAGGGCCCCAGGGCCGTGACTCAGGCCTGACCCCACAGCCCAAGAGAATCTCGGAGACCGGTCCAAGTCTGGGTAAACATCTTAGGGAATTTTAAGTGAGTGGCCACTTCAGTTTGCCCTATTTTGGTTCATTTTTTGGGACTGGATGTTTGGAGGGAGTGCTCTGGAAGCAGAGATGTTGAGTGGGGGGAGCTGGAGGAAGGCAGGGTGGGCCTCTGGGTTTAAGGGCGAGCTTAGCAACCCTGAACTCCGCATTGAACACAGGAGTGGGGGGCCCTGAGGTGGGGGCTGCGGGCCAGGAGCAGAAGGGGCTTTGCTGCAGGGCAAAAGCCCTGGCTTGATGGGGCCCTCGGCTGGGCACCTCAGGGACGGCTCAGAGCAGCAGACGCAAGATAAGGCCAAAGTAATTGTTCCCCGTACACTGCTGGCGTTTTTCCAGGTCGGCCACGGAACCAGCCGCTGGTCCCTGGGACCCTGGCCGTTGCCCCCTCATCCGACCCGAGTCCGGACCCGGAGGCAGCCTGAGGCAGGTGGGGACAGTTGAGCCAGCCCCTGGGAAGACCGCCTGTCTACCTGGCCCACAACAAGATCCGGGTGTCGGGAGACATCTGACAAGTGCTTGCCAACCGGGCAACCCAGGTCTCACACCCTCCTCCACTGCAGGTCCCAGACAGCACAGACCTGTCTGCCTGAGTGGCTGACTTTGCTATAGAAGTGCAATTTCTCCCCCAGGGCAGGGGGAGGAAATGAGTCAAGTTCCGAAAGCAAAGTCACCGGTTCCTGTGCAGTGGGTGAGAGGACGCAGCTTCTAGAGGAGGACACTTCCAGCCCTCACCGTGGACTTGCACCCCAGACCCCAGCCTGGGCTGGCGCTCCAGGCTGTGCCCTCGACTGTCGGCAGGCCCTGGGCTGCGAGGAAGATGTGCGGCGACTCTAAATGACTCACCAGTGTCCCTCACCCTGCGGAGACGGCTCGGTTACCCCTTGGCCCACGTGCTAAACAATTGAGTCCTCACAGTAACCTGGAGGGGGAGCAGGACCCAGGACACTGGACCCACTTCACAGCTGAGAAGACTGAGGCCCAGAGAGGGAAAGGATCCACCACAGCAGCCCCCGCCTGCCCCAAGCGTGCGGCGTCCCAACCCAACTCTGATTGCAATGTACTAGGGAAATGCAGTTTATGTAAAGGAAACAGCACTAGGATCGGTTCGTCTGTGGATCAAATCCCAGCTCAGCCACTTTCTGCACTGCAACCGCCAGGCCGACCACTGACCCTTCCGGCCTCACCCCTGCAAAGGCAGCCCCACCACCCTTCTCGTGGGGCTGCCCGTGAGCCTCGAAGGGGCAGGGCGACCATGGAAGGGTTTAGCAGGCTCTCGGCACGCGCTGCAGGGACCGAGTCAGTATCTGTTCCTGCTGGATTTGAGCACTAGTCACTTCCAAAATGAGCATGAGGCAGTGTGCGTTACTTGGGGACGGAGACGGTGAGCACACTGGTACCCCGGTATGTCTTTGCTGCTGCTTTCCTGAAATTATTTCATAATTTTTAAGACTTTATTTAGTAATTTTAGAGAGAGGGGAAGGGAAGGAGAAAGAGAGGGAGAGAAACATTAAGGTGTGGTTGCCTCTCATATGCCCCCTACTGGGGACCTGGCCTGCAACCCAGGCATGTTCCCCAGCTGGGAGTCGAACCGGAGACCCTTTGGTTCACAGGCCGGCACTCAGTCCACTGAGCCACACCAGCAGGGCTACTTCGTAATTTTTAAACAAAAGATCACATAAAATGTAAGACAGGGATGTGAAAACAATTTGAAGGGGACAGAGGGACAAATGGCAGCAGGCATGGTGGCACAGGGGGCATTTCTGAGTGTGGAACTTCGCTTCGAGTTTACCCCGGCGGCTGCCTGGGGTCCGGTAAGTGGCCAGTCACCGGCAGCAGGCAAATCTGTCTGCATAGCCTCGCTGCCGTGCTGCAAGGAGACGCTCTTGCAAGGACCCTTACATAAGCCACACCAGGTCACAGAGTGAACAGTGATTTTGCAAAAGGCAGAACTCTTGCTTAGGAATGTTTCTCATTACAGAGGTCACCCGGGACTCTGGCTGGCTGTCCCCAGGGCACTGGCTGAGCAAGCAAGCTCCACTCGGCCCAGGGAGGTCGGCCAAGCTGCCAGCCCCCCAACTGCCCACACCTGAATTCCCACACAGGCTGCTTCCCGGGGAGGGGGGCCCAAGTCTCTAACTGCTGTGGCATTCAGGAGTTTCCAGGGGGTCTGGCCCCTCCTACTCATCCTCTTCCCCCCTCCTCCCCCTCCCTTATCATCTCACTAATGATGACATTTGCACCAAGTGACAATGACAGCAGAAATCAGTTCACAGCCTTTGGCAACTGAATATTCAGATTAAACTTTCGAAAGGAAAATATCTGAGCAAGCAGGGAAATCATTGGTGTTTGGGAAAGACTTCAGGGCGGAACAGTCCGCAGAAGTCAGCACCCCCGGGGTGCAGACAGGAGATGCAAGGGGAGCTCAGAGAAACAGGTGGTCCGCACACGCAGACGCACCCCATGTGCCAGGCAAGGGGCTCGTGTCCGCTCTCGACCACCGCCGAAAACTGCCAGAGAGCTCTGGGTCCTAATGAGCCCATCAAGCCAGATGCTCTGACTGTGACATTTCAGCTAATTGGCCACTGAGTTTGTCTTCCATCAGATCCCCTCTGGCTCCCCAACTCGCCACCCCCCTTCTCAATCCCCGGAATCAGGAAGAAGGCCTGGCATTCTGCAGGGAGAGATAGCTCCCCTCACGTGCCCCTGGCACCCCTCTCATTGCATTTGAAGTCAGGAAATTAGGCCTAATGACGGGCTGCCCCTGCGTGGGAACAGCACGGGTGGGTCCCCATGTGAGAGAGTGAGCGCCCCCAGGGACGGAGCACATGTCCCACCGCCTCTGGCGTCCCCACATGCGGGGCGGACGACTTCCCGGAAGGACGGCTCACCCAGCCCCAGCGCGGCCGTGTTGCTGTGACCGCACAAGGAGCGAGTCGGGCTGCCGCTCCTGCTCGAGGGGACAGTGCACAACCTGCACAGTCCTTGTGCCAGCCCGGGTCCTGCCCAAGTCTGTCTGTGCACGTCGCTCCCCTGTGACGCCCGGCACAGTGCCCAGCCCAGGGCACCTATCTGACTCCGGACAGACACTTACCATGTGGCTGCACGAGCGCCAGAGCCACTCAAAACACGTCCCACTGCGCTCAATGCAAAGTCAGAATTTCATCTGCTCAGTCTGCTTCTTCCAGGTCCCTCCCCCCCCACCCCCAGGGCCATCAGGCCTGACTTCCTGGGGACAGGAGAACACGGAGCGCTGGATTCGCAGGCTGGCCCTGGCTCTTTCCAGCCTCCTAGGCTCTGGGCCTTGGTTTCCCCACCTGTGAAGTGAGACGATTGGACTTGGACCTCTAGAGCTTTTTTCAGAGCCCCCACTTGGGCTCAAAGGACAACTCCCCCTGGCTTAAGTACTGTCTCAGGTCCCCAGCAAGATACGGATGACTGAAGCCTCTCCCTCCCCATCTCTGGTCTTCTGTGTTAGCTCCGTTCTCAGCCTGCCTTTCGCTTCATGGTGGCAGAATGGCTGCCAGGAACATGGGACCTTTGCAATCCCAATGGAGAAACAGGTAGCAGAGGGTCTTCCACAGCAACCTGAAACAAAGATCGGAAACTCAGTCTGAACAGGAAGACATG
Source organism: Tonatia bakeri (assembly GCA_004024845.1). NCBI lineage: Eukaryota > Metazoa > Chordata > Mammalia > Chiroptera > Phyllostomidae > Tonatia > Tonatia bakeri. The sequence goes on from PVIA01004615.1 coordinate 121,185, forward strand.
GTCTCATGACCACCCCCATGGGGAGTCTGATGCTCTGATTGGCCGGTACGGTCTAGGTCCACATCTACCTGAGCTTCCAGGGCTGAGAGTTGAGGAAAGGTGGTTCTTCAAAGGAAATACTGGTGGGGCGGGGCTTCCTGAAAATCGGAAACAGCTCCCAAGGCCCCTGAGCGGCCAGAAGAGCCAAGGGAAGGCCATTCTGTCAGAGTGCGGGTGTGTTGGACTGAACGAAGAATGGCCAAGAGACAGTCACCCAGATGACGAGGTAGTCTTATTGTATACCTCTGACAAACACACAAAGAAGCTACAGTTAATCTTCGAACAGCACAGGCATTGGGACCCCCACCCCCAACTCTGTTGAAAACCCACGTATAACTTTTGACTCCCCAAAGTCTTAAGTGGCCCCTCTGTGTCCACCATGGATTGGTTCCAGGGCCCCCCGTGGACACGAACACCTGAGGGTGCCCGAGTCCCCTGGATAAAACGGCAGCAGTCAGTGCCTGCAGCTGCCCCCCTCCCGCTTCCTCAGACCCCCATCTGTAGATCCAAAACAGCACAAGTGTTTTTAGAGAAAGATCCGAGAAGAAGTGGAGCCCACGGTTCACCCCGTGTTGGTCAAGGGTCACCTAGGACACTGCGTAATGGTGCAAATCGCAGAAGTACCGAGTGGATTTCAAGCAGAACACAGAGGGCACTGCCTGATCTGCTGCCCCACGGCCCACACACTCACTCTGGGGGCAGACACCCTCTCTCTGCACCCCCCTCGCTGGGCCTCTGACCCCCAGCAAGGCTCCCAGGATGCCTATGGTATGTGTATTGGGGAGTTTCCCTACACGCACACACAGGTGCACACACTCCCAGGTGCACACCCGCCCACGTTTCTTCCCTCGGTTTCTCTGTATCTCTTCCATGTCCTCCTGCCCTCTCCTCTCCCTCCACAGCCCTCCCCCGCCTCCCCAACACGTATGTGCACACCCTTTATCTCGTGCTCCTATGTGCGCCGTAGTCTCTATGTGTAGACACGTTCAGATACACAGATACTCGTGCGCCCACAGCACCCACTACGGTGACGTGCTGCACAGGCATGCAGAGCAGGAGCAAGAGGCTCCGCCCACAGCCTGTGTGTGCACAGGGCTGGACCCTCTGGGTTTGCGCGGGCACCCCTGGGACGCTGGCACAACCAGGACATCGGCTAAGCCACGCATGACAGTACTTGAACCTGGAAAGGCTGCAGATAGTGAAGTAGAGGCTCTCATGCTGGGAGCCCCCTGCCGCCACCCCTCTCCAAGCTTAAGAAAGAGGCAACTTTAGCTAAGTCTTTGAAGGTTTTAGAAGGGACGGCTTAGCAGATGGGCGTTTGCACTTTCCGAATGCATAAACCCCTGTGGTAACAGACCCCTTGGAAGCTAACAGCACCTACACTGGCGTGACGTCTGGGGGGACAGTGCACGTCCAGGGGCGGCACCCAGCCTGCCCACTCCAGACCCCTTCCTTTTTAGGAACTCACAGAGAAAGACAACATGGGGGAGGGAGCACGCTGCCTCCTGGGCGATTTGGCAAAGGTGTTGGGGGTCTGGACCAACCAGCTCTGTCCTCTCCTTCGGCTCCTTGCACCCCTGGGCTGCCTGTGATTTCGTGGGGCTGATTTTCCCTGACAAAGGCTCATCCCACAGCTCGCTCCCGGGGAAGTATTGACATTGAACCGAGGGGGTAATTAGAGGCCTGGGTTGAACTCCGCTGACATTACCCTGATTCTGTCTGAAGGGTTGAGAAGGTCTTCCCACCCTCTAGTAAGCAATTACCCGGCGCCTGGGCCCCGCTCAGGCCGGGGAGGCCGGCTACAGCCTTGGAAGCAATCAGACAGCATGAAAATGAGGTGGGGGCGGGGTGGGCTGGGTGAGGCTCAGAAATGTCGGATCTGCAGGAGGACCAGAGACGGACTGGGAAGGGAGGGAAGGGAGAGGCCTCGGTAAACGGGCCCAGGGGGAGGGGAGAGAGACCGCGAGGGCGACACCGTCGGAGTCCGAGAGGCATCGACCGTCTCCCCACGCGCGCGCGGGGCACCGAATTGATCGCGGGCGGGACCCTTAGGGCGGGGCCTCCATCGATCAGGCCTCCCTGTCGCTCAGAGGGAGTACAGCGGCCGTTCCTGGCGGCGCGCTCCCGGCTGCGGGCAGGGCCGGGATAAGTGGAAGCAATTGGGCCGTGCGGCTCCGAGGCACAGCCGCCCCGCGCGGATGCCGCGGGCCCAGCTCGGCGCAATTAGGGCTGAGTGTCTAAATCGGCCGAGTTCCTCTCCGAGCATGTCCGGCGCCTTGTTTACCGCCGAGACGTGCCCAGCCAGCTCTCCGCAGCCCGCCCCGCCGGCGCTGTGCCACCGGAGTCACCGGGAGGCTGGCGTGCCGGGCTCTGGGGAGGGCCCCGGCCCCCGTGCACCCCAGACCGGGACTCTCCCACAGGGCGCTCCCCTGCCCAGGGCAGCAGAGCGCAGAGACCCCAACGCAGCCCCACCCAGTGCCAGCGTCAGCCCTTCCTGGGCCCCTGGGCCTGCGGTTGGACGTCTTCCGCCGGCTCTGTGACCCTGGCTGGGCGCTGGGCTCTCTGAGCCCTGGCTTCTCTCTGCACCTCAGGGACAGGGACACTGCTTGCCCCTAGGCCAGGGACTGGATGGGATCTGACAGTGGTTTATTTATACATATGCGGGATCTGGCAGGTAGTGGTTTATATATATTCAGGATCCTGTAGATGCATCATCTGGAATGTGCCGTCCTGAAGGCAGGAGCCAGGTCCAGGAAGGTCACGGCTGTCTTTCCCAGTGGAAAGTGGGCTCTCCACAGTTGGTAGGAAGAGCTGGCCAACACGCAGTAAACGATGGAGGAAGATGGAGGAAGAGGAGCAGCACTAACACGCTGCTACAACACGGCTTCGCTGGTGCGGCTGGCCTGCGCAGGCACAGGGCCCATCTCACACAGTGCTAACAGCCTGCTTGGGGGACAGAGGTCGCCACCCTATTTCTCTGTCGCAGAGACTGAGTCTCAGGTGGTTAAGGACCTTGTTCCAGGTCCCGAGCCAATAAGTGGGGAGCCAGAGACGTGAACCCAGACCCTCTGCCTTCACTGCCAGCCCTCCTGTCCCTGCCACTCAAAGCCGTGTCTGCACAGGGCCAGCTAAAAATGACTGGTCTGGCCTTGGCGGACAGAAGACTGTGCATTTATTCCACCGAAATCAGCCTTCTGACTGTGCCGTTTCCTTTCGTTCACTCAGCAGGGATTTCCTGGGCAGAGCAGTGTGCGGGCGGCGGGGGCACACCTGGAGACACCCTCCACGGCTGGAAGCAGACTGGGGACGCAGGTGTGTCCATCAGCTCAATCCGCCATAACAGAGGACCACGGATGGGGCAGCTTAAACACCAGAGTATTTGCTCACAGTTCTGGAACCCGGACGTCCAAAGTCAAGGGACCTATAGGTTGGTTTCTGTTGAGGCCTCTGTCCTTGGGTTGCAAAGGGCCCCTTTCTCTGTGGGTGCTCATACAGCCCTTCCTCTGTGCGTGCAGGGAGAGAGGGGGACGGAGACGCAGACAGAGCTACAGAGAGACAGAGAGAGGGGTCTGGGACCTCTTCCTCTTCTCAGAGGGACACTTGTCATGTTAATTAGGGTCCCAGCCTCATGGCCTCGGTGAACCTCAATGACCTCCCTAAAGGCCCTGTCCCCAAATGCACTCACATTGGGGTTGGGGCTTCAACATATGGATTTAGGGCAGTGGAGGGGAGGGTGTGGAGACACAATTCAGTTCATAGCAGCAGGGCAGGGAGAGGCAGAGAGACAATTATGAAGTATGCACTAAGGGAGACAGCTGGGAGGGGGTGGTGCGGGGCTGACTTCCTGCGGAGCGCCAAATCCTAGAATCCTAGCACAGCAGAGTAAAGTCAGAAGAGGACTACAATCCAACCATCTCATCTGTCAGATGGGGAAACCCAGGCCCAGGGAAGTGCGGTTGTGATTGCAGCGCTGGAACAACACGGCAGAGGGTTACCCCCCTCTCGTACTCAGGCACCAGGTTCTGTTCCCCTGAGGCAGCGAGAGCCGAGGGCCGGGGCCCCTCCACCCGCTGCATTGGGTCTCTCTGGGGCGTGGGGCGGGTGACTGGGCAGGGATCTGTGGGCTGGCCCCCAAGAGGAGGGGGCAGGAGGAACGCTAGCTGCCACGGACCCTGAGCAAGCCACTCTCTTCCTTGCAACCAGCTCCCTTACCCACAAAACCGGGGCTGACGCAAGTCCCCACCTCTCGGGGCAGCGATAAGGCTTGTGTGGTGACACGGCTGATGCCAGCACTTAACGAGACGCCCGTGTTCAGTTCTCAGTCGATGTGAACTACTATTTTCACACAGCTGGTGATGGAACCTGAAGCCCACGTTTGCTGATCCCCAGTCTGGGCCACCTTCACCACCCCGTGACAGTGACAATGGTGACCTTGAACACCGATGGGCGCAGGCACCGAGCTCGGCATTTGAGGGGGATTCTCCTGCTTATTTCTGCGTGTAGCAGAAGAGGGACCTGAAGCCCCGGCAGGTGTCAGCCTGCCCAGAGTCACACAGGCATCAAGGAGGCAAACCGGAACCCAAACCCAGGGGTCTGCCCGCCTCACCATTACCCTCTCCGCCTCCCAAGGGGTCTCCCGATGGTGACTTTCTCAGTGAGGACGAATGCAGATGAGGCACAGAGGCGGGAAGACACACACCTCTTAGTGTTTCCCACAAATGAACCCAAGGCGTCTTTCCCCTGTCCCCCGGTGACAAGCTGGAATGGCTCACTGCAACCCCTGGGGCAGACCGTGTCTCATGACGTCAGACCCAGTGGCCGGTTCTGAGGCCCCTCCTCCCTGTCGCTGGCAGGTGCTGCGGGGCAATGGCTCTGTCACTTTACTTGGTGGCTTTCAAAGGCATACATTGGTCATGGAACTGGGCAGTCTTGGCATCACCAGGAGAGAGAAGTGGGAAACTGGTGCATGGACTTGGGTCATAGTCCCCAATGGCATCTGGTCCCTGGCCATCTCCTGAGGGCCGGGGGTGGGCCCGGAGTGGGCTTGAGGGAGGAAGGGCAGGGAAGCTGGCAGGGGGCTCCTGGGCCAGTGGTGGGGTTTGGAGCCACATACAGGTGCAGCCTGGTTGTCCTCGAGGGCATGGAGAGGGTGCGAGCAGGAAGCATCCCCTGCTTGATCACCCTCCATCACTTCCGGCTCTCGCTGTGGGTTCTGGGTCATTGTTTCTATGTCAAGACACAGTCTGGAGCAGGCCCCATAGTTTTCTGGGCTTTTTAAATCACAAGGTCATGTTATTGCCATATCTAAAGCCATCAGCTAGTACGCCCATTCCACCACTTGCCACATGAAACTTTTGGCCCCTCCAGAAATGTGTCTGGGAGGGAGAAGATTAAGGGAAAGTGTCACTTTTTGTGTTTTCCTAGGTCTTTCCGTGTCCAACTGTTGTCACCTGGTGCAGTGGCCTCAGAAGGACCTTCTGGTGCTCTCCCCTCTCCCTCCCTCTGTTGGGGGAACTTCTGTGCATTCCTCTCATTCGGCTAGGCACCTGCCCGTCCTCAAGATGGGCGGTTCAATCTCAACGCCCCCCACCCCGCACTGGTGGTCAATAGTACTCCTGCAGCGGGAAGACGGCTGGCTCCCCAAGATATCTGTATCCTGACCCCCCACCCCGTGACCGTGGGACCTCACAGAGCAAGATGGGCTTCGCAGGTGTGACTAAAGGTCCTGAGATGGAGAAATGATGTGGTCACAAGAGCCCTTACAGGAGGGAGGCAGGAGGGTCGTCCTCAGACAGAGTCTGCAAGGACGAAGGCAGAGGTCAGAGAGGAGGGCGTGTGCTGCAACCACGGTGCTTTAAAGCTCTGTGACCGTGGGCACGTTGTGCCTCGGTTTCTTCGGTATAAAATGAGGTTAACACTGCATAACATAGCTGAAAGTTTAGAACAAATAACACAAATAAAGCACTTAGCATGGTGTCTGGTATTAGCACTCAAAGAATCCTAGCTATTAAGTGGATTAAGATCCTCCGTGTCTAGGGAGTAGGTCCCGGCTTCCTTCTTAATGTTTCAAGTTGAGTGTTTACTCCTCGTCATCTGCGGGGAGGGCTACGGGGACCTGAGACAAGCAGCTTCCTCCTTCCTCAATCCACCCAGCTACTTGAGTGGGGAGAAAACCTATAAGGAGAGCACGCACACAATGCAGAAAGAAGAGGATGGAACTGAGAACACGCACAGGAGAGTGGGAACAGCTTCACAGCGTCAGGAAGACTTCTCAGACGTGAGTTTGTGCGTAAGAACTAGAGAACAGAGGTTTTGAAAACCGTGTCTGGAGCAAGACGAACCCGTCAGAAACAACCAAGAGGGGGCTGGCGATGCCCGGCAAACAGGAGGGGGTCGGACACACCCGGCCTGCATGGTGTAGGACATGGTTCTGCTTAACCACTGCTCCACCAGCAGCAGGCAGAGCGCCTGAGGTTCGAGGGGAGACGAGGCCCAAATAGCAAGGAGGTTGTGAGCAAGCACCTGGCCGCAAGGCGGACATCTCAGGTCACCAGGGAGGTCCTGGCCCGGCTGCTGCGGGGCTTGTCGTAGATGGAGCAATGGTGACGTTGGGGGAGGGGGGAGGATAAGGAGGTGAGGCAGAGAAAAGTGTCCTGATCTTGGACATGAGTCTACAAGGGATTGGTGGCCTGGGGGCCACAGGACAAAAGCCTTTGAATTTTAGAATATGTGGGGATACCTGCGAATAAAGGGTGCAGCCCCGGAAGCCCTGTCTGGTTGAGCCCATTTTAATCTCCGTGTGCCTCCTCTCTGCCCCTGCACCCTGAGGGCTGTTGAATCGGGCTCGGCTGCTGTTCACCGCTGGGAGAGGCGGAAGTCCCCATCCCGCTCCCCGGAACCCGTGTCGGTTACAGGGCAAGAGGGAATGAAGGTTGCTAATCAACCTTGAGGTGACCTTGAGATGGGGAGATTATCCTTGGATTATCTGGGTGAGCTCAGGGTAACCGTGAGGGTCCTTATACGTGGGAGGCAGGAATTTCAGAGAGAAGATGTGGGCAGCAGAGGTGGGGGATGCCCTTCAGAGACCGAGGAAGGGGCCACAAGCCAAGAAGCGTAGGCAGCCTTTGGAAGCTAGAAAACGAAAACAAACAAACAAACAAACAAAAGGAACCAATTCTCTCCCAGAGCCTCCAAGAGGAACGAGTTCTGCCTACACCTTGATTTTAGCCCATGAGACCCGCCTCAGACTTCCAACTTTCAGAAACGTTAAAAATGACAAATTTCTGCTGTTTCAAGTCACTCACTTGTCTTGCTTTGTCACCGCAGCGATAGGAAACCAATACAACTGCTTTCTGCCTCATTTTATCTTTTTTTTCCAATCGAGTGGCGCGGGCACAATTCCTGCCTCTGATCCCTCCGCCTCGTTTCCCCACGGGCTTGGTACCCCAAACCAGAGCGAAGGCTGTGCTTAGCGCTCAGCTCCCACCTCCCCTGCCTCACTGCCAGAACGAAGGGGACAGGGGATGGATGCTCTTCTCTTCCTGTTCCAAACCCCTCCCCCCACCCCAAGCGCGCACTTGGCGTGCCTGCACCGGGACCTGTGACCAGAACCGCTTGGTTAGAGGAGGGAGGAAGGGACGTAGCAGTTGCCCAAAAGAGAGGAGGCATTAGAGCCACAAGGGGGAGCGGGAGGGGGAGGATGGCCACCTCCATCCTCACGCACCAGGGCTTCCTGGACGGCTCTCCGGAAGACCCTGTCTATCCTCTCTGGCTCAAGACCTCACACCTGACTCCACCCTCTGGGATGCTCCGCCCCGCCTAGCGATCAGCCGACTCCTGTCTCCAGGGGGCTGCGCCAGCAGGCACAGTTTGCTGCCGACAGAGAGGAGGGAAAGTGCGGTCTGCAGCGGGGTGAGTTGGGGGCTTGGGGAGTGCCGCCGTCAGGGATCAGTCTCAGCTCCGAACTATCCAGAGTCCCTAACTGGTGCTCCTAGGGGACCAGTCTGTTCTTAGCCACTGCATCCTGCATCATTTTGAAGTCGGTGAACTGATTAGGGTCATTCTTAAGCTAATTACGGTGATTTCTTGAACAGTTGCTGTGAGTGTGTTTTTAAGGGAGAAGAATAAAGACCATGAGGTGGTAGGGTCGCTGTCTGGCATGGGGGGGGGGGGCAGAGTTCACAGGGTAGTTTTGTTTTTTAAAGTAGCCTGTCCTGTTTTTGCCCCTCCTTTCCATAGTCTCGGGTTGCCCCTCTTTGGGGCTCTGCACCCAATTCCACCAGGCTGGAATTCTCTGGACTCCAGTCGGGTGTCCTGAGTCCAACTCAACTCTGACCCCCGGAGAGTGCATCAGATTCGATGGGCCGAGGGCCCAGTCCCACAAGACCACCCTCCGCTTCAGACGCCAGCTGTGAGCACAGCTTCCTGCGGCCCCCTCCTCGGGTTTGGTTCATTTTCTAGCGTAGCTCACAGAACATAAACATTTCACTCACTAGATCCCTGGTTTATTACAAAGAGCTGTAACTCAGAAACCGCCAGATGGGACAGATGCTCAGGGCAAGGTGCAGGGGTGGGGTGGGGAGGGCGCAGAGCTCCCACGCCCTCTGCAGGTGCACCTCCCTCCCCCGACTTCCACGTGTTCACCAACCTGAAGCTCCCCGAACCCGGTCCTCCTGGGTGGTTATAGAGGCTTCACACAGGGGCATGAATGATTACGTCACTGACCACTGGGGACTTGCCTTGGGCTCCAGCCCCTCCCCCGCTCCCAGAGGTCTGCGGCAGGGCTGAAATCCCAACCAGCCCCAGCCTTGGTCGCCATCTGAGAGTCACTTCATTAATGTAACACGAGGCATCTTCATGGTTTTCCTCGCTTAGGACAGGCCAAGACTTCCATGAGCTCTGTGCCAGAAACAGGGATGAACATGAAATATGCGTTTCTTATTGTAAATCACGACACCACAGCCCTCTCCTCAGGGGGTTTCTCTCACAAAAAAAGTGACCTGTGGGCACAGCAGAGCCCGCCACCGCTCAGTGAAGTCTCGCAGAAGCTCAGCACAGCATCACCCATGAGGCCATGGGAAAGGCCACCCAAGGGAGCACCCCTTTGGGGGAAGTCAGCCTGGGGCAGCACCAGGCCACCCTGCCAGGCACGCAGAGACCAAAGGGAGGAGGCCAGCCACCAAGTCCCAGGGCAGCCGCCCACACCTACGCCTCTAAGACAGTAAGCTCGGAGGTCAGAGGTTAATGGAGGTGGCAGACAAAGGACAGGGCCCAGCCTGGGGTGGGGCGGCCACTAGAGGAAGCTGATCTGGTGAAAGGAAAAGACCCGTGTGACTGACGTGTTCTTTTAAAGGGACCACACCCTGCACAGGGTGTCTGCTGGGCAATTTAGTTATTCATCCCCTCCCCTTTGTTTCTCTCTTTCTTCTTTCTCATCCTCCACCCCTCCCCTCCTAGTCCTCCCGCAAGTACTGATGGAGGGTCTGTGGTGCCTGCGTTACAGGAGGGACATTAGGGGATTGAGCACTTGGGTTCTTCTGTGACAGGAGCCCAAGAGGGTCAGTTATTGAAAATTCGATACCTGTAAAGAGCGTGGGAGCATAGCCTATGGCAGGGCCTGTGTATGTGTGGTCTGACACCGAGAACACACGTGTCTGTGCAACTCCACTGCCAGGGCTGCTCGGGGTGACACAGAAAACACTCTGAGACGGGCCAGCCCCCCTCTCTCCCCTCTAGTGGGCAGGGTGCATGCAGAAGAGCCCACCTGTCCGTCACCAGGCCTGCCTCAGACATCCACGCTGTCTCACCGCCTCCAAGGCCCAGAGAAGGAAGCACACCCGGTCCAGCGTCCTCACTACAGTGGACAAAGCTGGCAGGCCAGTGGCACTCTCACAGCCCCCGCCCTCCCTGGTGTTTAATCACGTGCTTTCTAGAATGAAGTAGAAAGTGCCAGACGCACTGCAGAAAAACAAAGGCACTAAAATTTAAGAGCGGAGTAAAATTTGTTTATGGGCCTCACTAAAGCAAAGTTGCTGAGTATTGAGTGGAGAGACCCAGGCTGCTGTTGATGGGGGCGGGGGGAGGGGCACAGGTGCTGTTTTCTGGGTTGAATAAGTTGCTTGTTGTTCTTTTTTCCAGGGGTTTTGCTTGATTGAGATTTGTTTCCAGGAGACATAACTTAAGAAGGTGTTTATCAGCAACCCAGGAAATCCTAGTGATATAAAGACTCATTTGTGCCCTGGCTGGTGTGGCTTAGTGGATTGAGTGCCGACCTGCAAACCGAAGGGTTGCCAGTTCGGTTTCCAGTCAAGGCACATGCGTGGGTTGTGGGCTAGGTCCCCAGTAGGAGGCACATGAGGGGCAACCACACATTGATGTTTCTCTCCCTCTCTTTCTCCCTCCCTTCCCCTCTGTAAAAAGTAAATAAAATTTTAAAAAGAAAAAAATGTTTAAGACTCATTTCAACAGAACATTGAGCTTTAAGCATGGATTTCCAAGAAGGCCCTAGCCAGAGTCCTACACACTAACAGCGATCATTCACTGAGCAGCTGCTGCGTCCCAGGCGTCTCTCATATTTCCTTTTCTCATTTCCCCAGCGTACAGAGGAGGGAGTCGGGATTTGGAGGTCATGCATAAGCGAGGGAGCCGGGAGTCCTCGAGAGTCTGCTGAACCTCAGACTCCACGCTCGCTCTGCTCACCTCACTGCTGCCAGCCCCACGAGTCTGGTGAGGCTTTCTGGAACATTCTGGCGAGTGCTGTAGGAGGGCCCAGAAGGCCGACCAGCAGAGCTGTGGAAAGTGGCTCCTGCAAGGTGAGCGCTGGCTGACTGCATGGCCATCTCCCACAGAAGGTCCTGGGGCAGCCTGCTGTTGGGCCGCAAGGGCCGGGTCGCTTTGCTCTGAGGTGGAGAGGTCTGCCCGGCGACAAGCAAGGAGATGCAGGCCAACCACAGCTGCTTCGTGCAGCTCAGACCCAGGCGACTACGAGCCCACATCTTACCATGTAGCACGTCTCGGTAGCTTCGTTAACCTTTCGCTCTTCGCTCTGGGGACCCCAGGACCACCTGGCCAGTGCAGAGTTAGTTTTCGACCTTTCTCTCCCTTTCACATGACTCAGACTGGCTGCCCGCCCGCACGCCCTCGGCCTCTCACTGCTTTCGCTCAGCAGACTTGCGAAGCAGGCGGTGACGCGTCCTTGGCAGCAACTCGGGTTTCTCTCGGGTGCCGACCCCTCACTCAGCCGAAGAATGTCCTCTGAGCAGCACCTGCACACCTAGAATAGAAAAGGTTCCAGGTCCCGTTTTAATCCCTCGGTGTAAAAGAGTAGACACAGGAGGTGTTTACAGTGATTTAGTTCCGTATAATATACCTCCCAAGCCTATCGGCTTGATGAAGAAAAATTGAACAAGACCTAAAAAAGAAAAATGGAAACACGTGTTCATGGATTGGAAGACTCAACCGGTAAGTTATTGTTAAGATGTCAGCTCTCCTCAAATTGATCTATCGAGTCGATACCGCCCCAATTAAAATGCCAGGTGGTGTTTTTGTAGAAATTGACAGTCTGATTCTAAAACTTACTTGGAGAAGCAAAGTATCTAAAATAACGAAACTCGCCCTGGAAGAGAAGAACAGCGTTGGCAGTTCACACTACGTGAGTTTAAGGCCCCGTAAAGCCGCCGTGCTGAAGCCCGTGTGGTGCTGGTGTTAGGATGGAGCTGTGGATCAGCGGAACGGAGCAGAGTCCGGAAACATGCCCTCATCGGACGTCTGGTTGGGTGACAATGTGCCAGGACAACTCACCAGAGAAAAACAATCATCTTTACAAACATCGTGCTGACTCGCCCAGATATGAAAACATGAACTCCGTCCAGACCTGCCCCGTGTTTGAAAAAGCCTTCAAGCAACCCGGTTCACGTGGTTTTTTTATTCCAACTCTTTGTCGCATCCAGACCCAGGACTGCATCCCCGACCCCCGAATGTGACTAAGAACTTAATTACCCAATAACCCACCCAAGCCCTCACGCACACCCTCTGTCCCAGGCAGCCACACCCTGCACTCCCACGCTTCCGGCACCTGGTGATTTTCCTGTCTTTCCCACAGGGGAAAGCCACGCATTATGTCTTTGCTGTTACAATTTAGCTAGAGTTTCTGAGTGTACACAGAGTTGGAGGTTTCTCCCATACTCTCTCTGAGTTTGCCATGGGGCTGAAATCAGCTCCTTGGAAGCTTTTAAGCAGGGAAGAGATGTAATTTGACTTACGTTTTCCAAGGTCATTCTGATCAACTAGCAGACACTGTCCAGAGTACTAGATTAAGAATAATAATTGCCCTGGCTGGTATAGCTCAGTGGACTGAGCATGGGCTGCAAACCAAAGGGCCACAGGTTCAATTCCCAGTCAGGGCACATGCCTGGGTTGCAGGCTAGGTCCCCAGTGGCAACCACACACTAATGTTTCTCTCCCTCTCTATCTCCCTCTGTTCCCCTGTAAATAAATAAATAAAACTCTTTTAAAAAATAATTTGTACATAAAGAAGAAGAAGAAGCAGCAGCAGCCATGGCCTGGGCTGATGTGGCTCAGCAGGTTGGGTGCTGTCCTGGACACCGAAGGCTGAGGTTTTGGTTCCCAGTCAGGGCACGCACCTGGATTTCAGGTTCAATCCTCAGTCAGGGAGCCTATGAGAGACAACCAATCAATGTTTCTCTCTCTCTCTCCCCCTCTCCCTCTCTCTCTAGAAGTAATGAAAAAAAATA